>VSMD01047349.1:0-35404 GCA_008750895.1 Mirza zaza | reverse complement strand
GAGGTGGGCGGATCGTTTGAGCTCAGGAGTTCGAGACCAGCCTGAGCAAGAGCGAGACCCCATCTCTACTATAAACAGAAAGAAATTAATTGGCCAACTAATATATATAGAAAAAAAAAATTAGCCAGGCATGGTGGCACATGCCTGTAGTCCCAGCTACTTGGGAGGCTGAGGCAGCAGGATTGCTTGAGCCCAGGAGTTTGAGGTTGCTGTGAGCTAGGCTGACGCCATGGCACTCACTCTAGCCTGGGCAATAAAGTGAGACTCTGTCTCAAAAAAAAAAAAAAAAGATTATTTTTGTTTAAGAAATATTTATTGTAGCTTCTATGTACAAGAGCTGATGCTTAAACTAGTCTTGTCAAAAGGAGCATTCCTTCTGACGTCTCCTGGGAGGCGTAGGTCACGTACATGAAACCATCCTTATCCTTGCAGTCCTTGTAGATCTCTGCCATGGTAACATTTATGCTGAGCAGACTCTTGTCATTCACCAACAAGCAGAAGGCTTCAGTGGCCCTCGGGACTACGTGGCTGCTGGGATCGGGAGGAGGGTGGTGAGGGGGGCCAGGGACAAAGGCTCTGGAACCACAGCTTTGCTTGTGTTTGGCCAACGTAAATATATTTCCCCACCAGATGAGATGCCCTATCTCCCGATCTCCAAAGGCTGTGGTCATCAGACTACAGCATGCATTAGAATTCCCCAGAAGATGGATTGTTGAAACTGTCGGTTTCTGGGTATCGCCCCTCTGGCATAGACTTAGTATATCTGGGAAGTGCATGATTATGAGGCACTAGACCTCACTTTGAAAAAATATGGCTCTGTAAGCACAGGAAGTCCTCCTGCCACCCCCATCCCTGCCCGTGGTTTTTCAAAGTCTCCCCAGTCACTGCAGAAATAGTAATTTATATCTGGTCACTACATAACTTTTTATACAAAACCTCAGCCCTTATCCCACTTGACTCCCCACTTACAGATAAAGAATCCAAGGCACAGATGTTAAAGGATTTGGTGGAAGCAACCCAAGAATCCATCAACAGATGAGTGGATAAACCGAATGTGGTATACACATACAGTGGAATATTACTCGGCCTTAAAAAGGAATGAAATTCTGACACCTTACAACATGGATGAACCTTGAGGACATTATGCCAAGTGAAAGAAGCTAGTCACAAAAGGACAAATACCCTATAATCCCATTTATATAAGGTGCTTGGTCAAAAATCACGGGGACAGAAAGTAGAATGGTGGTTGCTAGGGACTGGGGGAGGAGGAAATGAGGAGTTACTGTCTAATGAGTCCAGAGTTTGGAAAGATAAAAAAGTTCTGGAGGCAGACAGTGGTGATGGTTGCAAAACAAAGTGAATATACTTATACCACTGACCTGCACACTTAGAATGGTTAAGATGGTACATTTTATGTTAGGTATATTAAAATTAAATTAAAATAATAATAATGATACTAATAAAAGACATTAGACACCTCTGTGCACTCACACTGTCAGTGCTGGCAGGGGCATATCCCATACACGCCCAGTGCCAGTGACAAGGGGCTGGAGGGGCTAAGTTTATGTGGTGGGTAGGAGAGGAAATAGCTTGAGGACCTGGTTAGCTAACACTGGATGAGCCAAAGGCTGAGCTCTGCCCTGTGCCCTGCTCTCCTGAGGGGAGCCAATGCCGGTTCTACCTGGGAAAGAGTAGGGCTGAAGATGGGCTGCCGCAATTGGCTCTCGTGTCCAGAGACAGAACCTTCATTTCCTTTCTTCTTCTATCATCCTCTCCCTTTAATATAGTTAGTGAGTCCCCAGGAGGGAAAACTCTGTGGGTTGGAAGATGTTTATGCACACAGACTAGCACAGTGCCTGATACAGAATAGATGTTTCATAGAAATAGTCCTAAATGAATTAATGTAGAAATTCATATTGCCAGGGTGGAGAATGGGGAGTACATGAAATTTGGGGGCACACCTATGTGGAAAAAAGGGGAAAATTGTGTCAAAACTCATTTTTTGGTGAAGCCAGTAGAGCCCCAGAGTATCCTGGAGTTTGACGGGAAATGGGATCTCAGCCCAAACTTGGATTTCTTTTCCTGAGTCGCCCTGTTTTCCATCAGATTAGCCTAACTGAGGAGAGAATGCAGACTGTCCTAAGAGAGCTCATAAAAAGTCATAATAAATGCTCTGAAGGAGCTGTCTGCATCAGCCAGAAACCTTCGAGAGGCTGTTTCCAGTTCAAGGAGACTGATCATTCACGTGTATTTTGAGTCCCTATGGCCTATTTTTAGTTTCATATCATTTTTTATTGGGTCCAGGTGGCAGACGACAACTTTAATCCCCTGAGCTTTATTTGTAAAGTCAGCGGCATTTGCTTTGCTTTCCCTTTCCTTGCCCTGAGCAGGAAGACGCTGGACACGGGGGAGGCCTGGTTCCTCTGCCCAGCGATTCCAGCAGGTGAACTGAGCATTTCCTTACCGAAAATCCCCTCCCTGCCATTAGGGGGGAAATGAGCTACTTAGGGACAAAATGCTGTCATTGGGCTTTTAAAATACCCCCAAAACAGATGGTTCTTTGGGCTAGTTTCCAAAGATTCTTTTGGAATCTTTTCAGGGGAATTTGATAATTAAAACACAGCTCCAGCAAAATGTTGAAAAAAAAGAGAAAACTGCTGTTATATCAACAGTGGGAACTCTCACTTTCTTTAGGGCTGCTAGCAAGGTACTTCCCACCTGTTTAAAATAGGTCATTTATGAGATCATCCTTTTTAAAGGTACAATTGAAGGGAAAAGGTAAAACATAAATTGTTCTCATTTATTCTCTGCCAGATTCCATCTGTCCAAAAGGCCCAGGTACTCAACACATACACACGGACCATTGTGTCACCTACTGTATGATGCTGAGGAACTGGGTCATGGTCGGCTCGTATGAGACCAGGAACTTGGTTTTGTTCAGCAGGGACAGGAACTTCTCTCTGGCGTAGCACTCCACTATCACCTGTCTAGAGTTTCAGCATAAATCTTTTTTTGAAACAATTGCCTAAGAATATGACTCAGAGTTCTCTGTGGCTTAGGAACTTGGAACAGAGAGAAGGAGGCCATTGGCTGGTTTTCGTTTTTTCAGGAATGGGATTCCAGGCCCCCCTGAAGGAAGTACAATAGAGTCTTACTGGGTTCTTATTTGGGAACCTTGCTTGAGTTCCAGAAACGTCCTCCTGTCTGGTTGCTGCGAATATTTCAAGTACAAAAGAATAAACAGACAAGAAGAGAAGGCTATATCCTTTCCTCTCTCTCATGTCACCCAGAAAGCTACCCCAAGAACTTTACCTAAGCTCTTCCTCTGCTTGAAAGGTCTGAGACTTGGGATTTTCTGTGGAGGCGGCATTTTACTCAACAGCTGTGTCTGTGTCTGTCTTAAAAATGAAAAAAAAAAAAATCCACAACCAGGACCTAACTCATTCCACCAGCTGCTTCAGACTGCCTGCAGGAGCCTAAAGCAGGCCCTTATGTAGGGCTGAGTGACATCAGACCTCTCCTAACCCTCCCTTCTCCCCACTCCCCCTCCCTGGGCAGCAGGAGGTCAGTGCTGAGGATGGAAATGGAATAGCCACCTGCTTGTTGGTCAGAGAAAGTCACTTTGCTCACTATTAGTTAAGAATTTGTCTTTGCCAAAGAAATTAAGGTTTACAATGTAGTACATTGGTCCTTACTGTAACATGGTGTCATAGTCCTTAGCTAAGGAGTTCTGGATAAGATTAGCCTCAGGTGAGGACATTTCAATGCACAGTAATGAAGCAGATAAAAGAATCAAGTCTCCTTACCCTGAAATATGCTGTTATTTTTCACAGTAAGAAACAGTCACAAAGGTTGAGTAATTTGTTCAGATAAAAAGAGGTGAAACTGGGGTTAAAATCCAGGTGAGTGTCAAAATAGATTACAGTCTGCAGTTCTCCAACAAATTTTGTCATATTTCTGCAGTTCCAGGAATATGAGTAATATCCAGGAAATTACCCATGTTCAAAGTCTTATAACTAAGATTTTGTATTTAAGATGATGAAACTGAGGTCCAAATAAATTAACTCAGCTCACCTGCCTAGGATCAAATAGGTGGTTAGACAGATCCAGTTCTCCTTGTTCTCATCCTACAAGAATGCACTATGGTTTTAGCGCACTGTGGTTTTAGGGTCTCAGCTTCCCCATCTAGAATGAGACAGCACTATTGATGACGCTTATCACTTCCTTATCTCAGATCCAGGAGCACGGTGGTCCCTCTGTAGGCTTCAGACTCATCCCTGTTCTGAGAATAAACAGGACCATTAGCATCTCTTCCATTATTACTGGAAGTACCATCATCGTCAGAGGTCATTGCTCTGGGGCCTTCTCTGGTACCATTCCATGCTGAGTTGTTTGACATCTGAAGAGTCTTCAGTCAAATGAGCATAATGAAGAGGAAAGTGACCAAACATCTCCAGGTTTGTTGAGGGACAGAAGGAAGAGTAGTAGCTTCCTGCCTTTTACCTATAATTTTTTGTTTTCCTTTCCTCCTTCCTAGAAAGCTGGGACAATGGTTTCTCAGCCTACTCTAAGTCCTTGAATTTACAGGGAGGGGAGAAAACTTGGCCTCTGCAGGGAGGCTTTCTTAGTAGGCCTCCATATCCTAAGCCAGTCCACTATGGACAGTGTCTTCCCTGACTCTGCCTGGCCCCAGTATAATGGGCCAGGGCAGTGACTTGAATTGTTTTATAAAGCTCGACGCCAGGCTTAGCCAGCTTGCCTAGGAGCTGAAGTCTAAAATGGGTCCTGGGAAGTCCTGCACAAGGACATGATCACCTTGGAGCCCCTTCTCGGCCTCTTGGCTCCTTTCTCCATCTGGTATCATTTAACCAATCCCTTGAGCACCAAGGCTGTCATAATGTCTTTTTTCTTTCCCAAGAAGAATGAATTGTACAGTTTTTAATATTATATTCATGGGATTTTTCTCCCATGGTTATCCATATTTTGAGAAAAATAATCATCATCATTTAATGATCATTAGTTAGGACAGGTGAGGCTATATTGCAGTAAGAAATATACCCCCAAATTCAATACTCAACGTAAAAAGTCTTTATTCTCATCCACATCACAGTTCAACGCACGTTGGTTAGGCATTCCTGTTTGGCTCCACTCAAGAAGTTCAGGTACAGAGGTTGTTTCAGATTTGCAATTCTGTCATCTCAGAGTCCTTTGTTTCTAGAAGTTCAAGTGAGAAAATTGATGGAAGCAACACACTTGTTTTTAACTGCCTCACACTTAAAGTGCTTAAAGGAACATCTATCAAGTGTCCACTTCCCTTCCATATATGAACATGAATTACATGGCCCTACCTATAATTAGTGAGCACGAATTTTCTCTACCACAATGATTGTTTGCTATTCCAAGCAACTTTACTGATTATTCACTGGTTTTGCATTTTACTTTCCACCAAAAAAAAAAAAAAAAGCATGTGGGCTCTGGAGTTAGACCACTTGGGTGAGAGCTCGCTCTGGTTCTATCTCCTACTAGCTGGGTGACCTTCGGCCCATTGATACAGCCCTTTCTCTGCCTCAGTTATATTGTATGTAAAATGATAATAATGTCTACCTTGTAGGACTGAGAGCATCTAAGGAGAGTGAGTTAGTACAAGTAAAAAGGACTTAGGACAGTGGCTGGCATGTCCTATTCAGTAAGCTAGGGTTACAGTTTTCACCATTGTGTTGGAGAAGAGCCTAATAATCAGAGAGGTTCCGTGGAGTCTATGAACAAGATGAGGATGGGCTAGAAAACAGACCTGGCTCATCACTATCAGCAACTTCATCACTGTCTTTCGTAGGAATAGGGAGGAAGCATTCTTACCAAGAGTGTTTGACACTGTGCTGATCACTACGTATATTTCCTCAATTATTTCTTCTGAGAAACAGAACTTAACTCAGAGAAGCTAAATAACATGCACAACTAGTGGGACTTAACCATGTTTATTGCATTATAAAATCATGTATTCCATTCTTCAGTTTTAAACCAAAAACCTGGCAGTGGCAAATCCTGTGGTCTTAAGGGAAAATATTTTCGGAGACCTCTCTAAGAAGTCTCCTCACCCCAGCAGTTCTCAAATGTTCTGACCCTCTGTTCCCTCTACTCTATGAATTGTCATATATCAAAATGAAGAACACCCTCCAAATGTGAAGACCACTTCCTCCCTATTCCCCGAATGCCATCACAGATTGTCTTTTTAGAAATCAAACCATGGGTTCCCAGAGTGAAGGCAAGCGGGCTGCCTCCAGCGCCTTTGGGGAGCTAGGGGAGATCATTTAAGGCCCTGCCTCCTAGTTCCCACAACCCACTGTCAAGATCCCTGTCTCCTTTCATGAGTCAACTTTGCGGGTGATTTTATCTCATCCATGGGGATGAAAAAAGAAGTTCTGACACGTGGGGATCCCTTACACTCAGGAAAGTAGGAAAGGGAAAATAAGCCTGACATGCGTCTAGAAAACAATTTGGAAACTGGGTTGGAGAAGGCAGCAGCCACAAAGGGAGTTCCAAGCCATTTATCTCAGATCCTGAGCAAATTCTTGCTTTCTGCCCCACTTGCAATTATTTTTTAATTTACTCCTGAAGATACCTGGCCATTGGTTCTGTGGCCTCCCAAGAGACCTTCACTTTTAGAGTATCTGAGGCTGGGAGGAGATGGCGGCATCAGCCAGCAACCACGACCTGAGGGTCTGGCACCTTGGGAATTTTCCCAGTCTAACCCCAGCCATGTGATGTTATCCAGAGGAGCTTACAGCTTAGTTAGAGGACATTTGGGAGTTGTATTAGTTATCTATTGCTGCATGACAAATTACCCCCCAAATTAGTAGCTTAAAACACAACAAATTTATTATCTCACACGGTTTATGTGGGTCAAGATTTCAGGAGCAGCTTAGCTGAGTGGTTCTGGCTTGGAGTCTCTCATAAGGCTGAAATGAAGATGTGAGCTGGGGCTGAAGTCAATGATTTAGATCACATGAAGTCCCTGTACAGAATGCACCCCATCCTACCTTGTACCAGCCTCAGTCTCAGACATCCCATTCTACCCCAATCAGGCTCTAAATCACAATGAGGTCCCAATGAGGGACCTCTCTTTTTCCTCAGGAACATTTGCTATAGGTACAACTCATTTTACATTAATATTGTTAGATGATTATATTTATTTTTTCTTATATACATGAAATATGAATGACTCTGGCTGGTGACCAGCAAACATTTCCTTAACATTGTAGAGGACAGAGAAGTAACCAAGACAGAGTAGGGTGAAACATTTGATCATTCCTTTCTTGTTTCTGTTCTCTGCATTAACTGGGCCATTTACTGTTCTAATCTGGTCCAAGTCACAAGCATACCTGGTAAAATGCCCTCCCAGAAATGGTATCCCAGAATAACTTACATCATGAAATGGAGTCAACCTAAATGCTTCCAAGGAAGACTGCCAAGCATTTTTCCTTCTTTGAGTGCCTGTTCTGTGAATTGACTTTGTATATATATTTTTTGTGGCTAGTAAAATAATTAAAGCATTCCTACTTTGGATCAATAAATTAGCTTTAAAATCTCAATTACCATGAAATCTTGTGCAGCTCTTTGCTTTATTGAAAATGAAGTACTGAAATATTCAATGCGGCAATGTTTGAACTCTGAAAAAAAAATACAAAATAATCTAAATGTCATTAAGAAGTAAATTATGTCAGATGCATTTTAAAGAGTGTATATAATTAATCTATGTGTATTAACAGAAAAAGATGTTCAAATTACACGTGGATGAAAAAGTTGCAGAAATGATGTTTTTATTTATTATTTATTTATTTTAATAGAGATGGGGTCTTGCTCTTACTCAGGGTGGTCTTGAACTCTTGACCTCAGGTGGTCCTCCTGCCTTGACCTCCCAGAGTGCTAGAATTGCAGGCGTGAGCCACTGCATCTGGACCTGGCCAGAAATCATGTTTTTAAAAAGTCACAGAGAACAAAACTTCATAACAAATAAAATATAGGCTGGGTGCAGTGGCTTATGCCCATAATCCTAGCACCTTGGGTGGCTGAAGTGGGAGGATCAGCTGAGACCAGGAGTTCGAGACAGGCATGGTGAATCTTGCCTGTAGTCCCAGCTACTCAGGAGCCTCAGGTGGGAAGGGTGGCTTGAGCCCAGAGGAGTTTGAGGCTGCAGTGAGCTATGATGACGTCACTGCACTCTGGAGCGGGCAACAGAGTGAGACCCTGTATTAAAAAAAAAAAAAGAAAGAAAAAGAAAATATCCCCTAATCTGATAATAGGGGAGGAGACTAGGATTAGGGTTACTAATCAAAAGAAACTTGAAATTGATCTGTAATGTTGGAATTTTTATAAGTGGGAATATATTTGTGTATATTTACTTATATAATTAAAAGAAATAAAAATAAAATATTGTATAAAAAGGCGGTTTCATAATAATCTCAAAGGTGCTCGGAATGTCTCTTCAGCCATTGACATGTGGAGGCGCTGCCCTCTTGTGGAGCTTTTTGGAATAGTCTTTAAATGGTTACAAACAAATCAAAGAATTGACTGTTTCATTCAACCAAACTGCAGAGTGCCAATTTCAGAGTTAGAGGTCAACCCCTCACGTTTGTCCTGTGAGAAAAAGAAGACAACCAAGTTTTTCAGTGGCTTCCCCAAGATAACACAAAGTTTTAGGCAACTTTCAACTATTCTTCTGCCTCTCCTAAGCTGCAAGCCAAGAAGCACTAAGTAAACATTGAAATGTGTTTAGAAAGACTTCAGGTGCTATATGACATACAGTACCTGGCATTTAGAAGTTACTGAATAGAATAATAAGAATGTGAAAGACTGACCATATCACCAGGATCTTTCTGGGAGTTTGAGAAACAAGCATGGATAATGCTTTTATTGTGGATTATAACATTTAGTCTAATTGACACATTTAATAAAAGCATTACCCTCAAAGCTGCACCTAGTGATAAAGCAATATCTTAATGTAATAGATTGAGTATTGGGGTGGAAGAGGGAGTGACTAGCATCTGCCTCTGGTCACAAGTGACTTAACTGTTTTAAATACATAATTATGCAATGGCCCAGTTAATTTTTCTGGTCATGACATGGCTTTGTCTCTAGACTTGTCTAGCCTGAGATGATCAGGGAATGAGTGGGAAGAGGAAACATGTCCTCTACGACCAGTCACAAAATAAAGACTTGGGGCTCCATTTCTGCCTAGGATGGGGGAAGCTGGAAAGAGATTCACTTTTGCATAAATAACAAGAGAAACCACATAATCTACTTTTCTTTAAATCATCAGAGGGCTTAGACTGCGGGGCAAAAGCATCGTGAACTCCAAGGACGGATGGGAGGCTCCAGTAGGGGCAGGATACCAACACTGGCTTACCTGAGACAGAGCATGGAAGGGAGATGGGGCCTCCACACAACAAAGGAAAAATTCGACTGAAGTTTCTTAGGAATTGCTAAAGAATAGCACAAGGGGAATTTGCACTCACTTGCAGACTTCTCCATGGAACGTCAGTGGGTACTTACAATAAAAACTGGGGGCAGGGCAGAAGAACAGAAGAACCTTGCTGAGGGTGCAGGCATGGTGGACTGTTTTGCCCTACAAAACAAAAGCCTTAAACTGCTGGGACAAGAACAGCAAACTTCATTTTTCTCAGGACACAATGAAGACCCAGTGCAGATGAAAAAAGGGAAAGTAAAATAAATAGAAAACAAATCTATCTGTAGAAAAGGGGCAGGAAACTGTTATAGGTCTACACCATTAGAAGTCTACCATGAGAGAAGGAACAGAGCAATTGAGAAAGCCCCACTGCCAGAAGCCAGGGACACGGGCATGCCTAAGAATGACACTGGGTGGAGACAACAGAGTTGTGATGATCATGGCAACAACAAAACCTAGATCCAATTCAACTCCTAGCTAGACTTACCAATGCCCTACTCTATTAATACCTAGTAGAGGAAGAGGCATGTCCACATCTAGGCATATTATTTACCTCAATCACTACTGTTCTACATCAATGTATGGTACTCAAAAACTATATGACATGGCCAGGCACAGTGGTTCATGCCTATAATCCCAGCACTTTGGGAGGCAGAGGTGGAAGGATCACTTGAGGCCAGGAATTTGAGACCAGCCTGGGCAACACATGAGACCTCGTTTATATAAAAAATTTAGTCAAGGGTGGTGGTGTGCACTTGTAGTCCCAGCTACTTGGGAGGCTGAACCAAGAAGATCGCTTGAGCCTGAGAGTTGGAGCTTCCAGTGAGCTGTGATTGTGCCACTGCACTCCATTATGAATGACAGAGCAATACCCCCATCTCACACACACACAAAAAATAAATAAATAGGCCGGGCGCAGTGGCTCACACCTGTAATCCTAGCACTCTGGGAGGCCAAGGTGAGAGGATTGCTTGAGCTTAGGAGTTCGAGACCAGCCTGAGCAAGAGTGAGACCCCTCTCTACTATAAATAGAAAGAAATTAATTGGCCAACAACAACAACAACAAATATATATATATATGTATATATATATAAAATGAGCCGGACATGGTGGCGCATTCCTGTAGTCCCAGCTGCTTGGGAGGATGAGGCAGGAGGATCGCTTGAGTCCAGGAGTTTGAGGTTGCTATGAGCTAGGCTGACACCATGGCACTCTAGCCCAGGCAAGAGAGTAAGACTCTGTCTCAAAAAACCAAAACAAAACATAAAAAAAAAAGCAAGACTATGAGACACAAAAAAGCAAGAAAAAAGAAGACATTGCCAAGGCACAAAATACAGAACCAAACTCAGAGATGACTCGGATATGGGGAATATCAGACGAGGAATTTACAACAACTATAGTTGATATGTTAAAAGTCTAGTGGAAAAGGCAGCCAATATGCATGAACAGATGGGGGGATGTTAGTAGAGAGACAGAAATTGTGAGAAACAGTCAAACAGAAATGCTAGAAATAAAATACCCAAGATGATTAGTGATGTTGAGCATTTTTTCATATATCCCAATACCCTGATTTGATCATTACATATTGTATGGATATATCAAAATATCACATGTACCCCTAAAATATGTATACCTAGTATGTTTAATTAAAAATTAAAAACAAAACACAACAGAGGTGAAAAATGCCTTTGATGATCTCATCACTAGATGCAACAGAGAGAAGGAATCAGTAAACTTGAAGATGAGTCAACAGATATCAGCCAAACTGAAAAACAGAGAATAGAAAGTAAGTGTAACAGTATCTAAGAGCCGTGGGACAATTTTGAACAGTCTGACATATGTATAATTGGAATCTCAGAAAAAGAAGAGAGAATGGGAGTTAAATGGGGAAGTGGGATTGGGAATCATACTGTTTCGTATATTTCATTTTATCCCTTCTTTCAGCATGGCACCTCACCCTTCCCTCCGTGGTGCTTCTTGTCTTTTAAGGTCAGCAACTGTTTGGTGCCAGTTGTTCAGAGAGTAAACTACAGTTTTTTGGGGGTGACGATAGTTGTTTGATTTTGTGCATAAGGAACAGGATCAGTGGTGTCTAATTACTGCATTTCATTTGTTCTAAGGTAAACATTTTACCATTTCTGAAAATAGAATATGTGCTAAAGTTGATGGAGTGTCATTAAATGGATTTTTCTTTCAATGGTACCTAAAATGATAATGCAACTTATGATCAATTATATCTTCGATTTGATGTAATTGACTGTAAGTTGCATTATAAAGTACTAAAATACTAGTACTTTAAAAAATATATTGTAAAACAGGAAATACAGAAAGCTATAAACAATAGCTACATGGCTTAATAAGCTATTATAAGCCAACACCTGTCTTATAACATGGTGGTAATATAATAGCTTACTAAGCTATTATGTTATCATAAGGCAAATATCCCATAAACACCACCAGGATCATAAAATGAAACTTTGCTAGCTACCTCCAGAATCCCCTCCAAAGGCCTTGTCCTAGCCAGTATCATGCTCTCCCACTCCTCCTCCCCCAGAGTAAACCACTATTCTGCTATTCTGACCCTTAATCACCTCCTTGTATATCTTTATTATCATGGGACTGTGCATCCCTAAATAATCTAGTTTAGTTGTGCCTATTTTATAATGTGGAACTTCCTTCCCATACCTTTCCTTACAGTTTATCTGTTGAAAATCATAGAGCACTTAACTATAGTTTCCTAGTCTGAATTTTGGCCCATTTAACCTGTAGTTTCCCACAGTTTGGATTTTGCCAATTGCACACTCACACTTCAGCTCAACATGTGCTCTGTATCTCCTGCAGTTTGGCAGACGGCTGGACCCAGAGGCACGAGCAGACTCATCTCTAATCCCTTTGGCAAAACTAGAGGTGATGTAGGGTTCTTTCGTTAGGAGCCGTAAAATGTCTGGTTGTCTCTCTTTTTGTGATGTTAATAGCAGTTGACGCTCAAAGTCTAAATCCCTTGATCCACTGGGGGTTGCAAAATGGCAATATCATCTCATTTATTATTAAAACACTAAAAAGAGACATTTTCTCCCCTTCATCTACCATTTGGTTACCCAGCGTAACAGTTCGAGGAGTTGGACAGTTAATAGAGGAAAGAGAAAAAAATACTTTTCCCCTTTTTCAGTTTTCAAAATAATGAATACTCCACCATCCTTTAATAGCGACCATTTTTAATATGTTTATGATGGGTTTTAATAAATTATAATTATCTTTTTTGAAGATAAAATTTTCCCATGTTTGGACAGTGGAAGCCCCTTTAAGTTGGCTCGTGAATCTTTTTGAAATTACTTAGTAGCTTTTGACAATGTCTATTTGTTCTGTTAAGATGTCCTACCTAGTCTCATCTTTAATGTTTCCTGCCACAGACTATTTCCTGCCACTCTTTTAGTGGGGAAAAAAAATGGCATTTTAAAACCAAACACATGTGCTAGCAATCCTGTTATGAATGGTACAAATTCATGGTACAAACTTAAGAACATGTATACACATACATACACATGTGTATTTAATATATATTCATGAGCTTACACCAGCATGTCCAATTCAAATTCATTACTACCAGGATATTTTTTAAAAAATTTACATGTTCTATTTTATAGCTATATCTCCTTTTTCCCACAGTAAGAATGCTGGTTCTCAAAAAATAAAATAAAATTAAAGTATCACATAAATATATCAGACTACCATCAGCTAAACCAAATGTTTTTGTATACATATGCTAATGCTCACCACCAGTCTTTATGTTGCCATTTCTCCAGCTATTTTGGTTGTCTGCAGCTCATTTTCTGGTACATTCCTGAGGAAGAGCTAAAGGGAACAATATTTCCTTAATTTTTGTTTGTTGGGTAAGTTTGTGCCCTTTATACTTACTTGAAAGTTAATTTTGTTGGATATAAAAACCTCAGCTCACATTTTTTCTTACTTTGGAAATGTTACTTCGTTTTCTTCAGACTTAAAGTATAATTGTGGAAGCCTGATGATCTAATGTTATGTATCATTTGTTTTTGCTTCCTTAATAGTATTGTTATTTATGTCTTTGTGTTGGCTGTTGTAGGTACAAGTACAATAATCTTAGGTACCAGTGTGCACTTTAAAAATATTTTCATTTTTAACATTAATGTTTTCTGGAACTATAGTTGTTTCAGACTTCCATTATCTACATGTTGAGCCTTCTGTCCCTATTTGCCAATTCCTAATTTTTAAAAACTAGGAATTTTTAATTTTTAAAAAAAATTTCCATTTCTGTATTTTTACTTAAGGCATTATCTGTAGTCTTTATTTGCATTCTTTCTAGTCATTTCTGAAATGCTTTTATTTCCAGTGCTTTCCCGAGTTTATCTTACTTCTGAATTTTCCCAATTTCCTTCATATTTTATGTAATTTTCTTAGTATCTTTTCAGATATTTTCAAATGAACTAGTTTTGAACTGCTCTGTGGGCCTCTGATAGATTTTCATTGCAAAGATGTTATTTCTGCTCTTGATTTTTTAAATTAAATTTGTATAAGACTGGTCTAAAAACTTTTCAGTGATTTAAGGAAAATTGGTTTTCCTCACCTTTGAAAAGGAAGCATGATTCATAGAAGCTTTTTTTTTTTAAGTGTTCAAAAAAACGTATTCTGTTGAGGATTTTGTTGACTGTTCCTTATTCTATTTGTATTTCAACCTTCTCCTCATCTGTCTTGCTCAATTTGGCTTCATCCCACCAGTTTCTCTTCTGTGTGGGACGCTGTTCTGGAAGGCAGAGCCCCGATGAACTTGGTGAAGTGTCAATACTTCACAGGGGCTAGCGCTTTTGTACCCTCATCCTCCACTGAAGTGGGCAAAGCCCCTCCCAGTTGCAAATGCTGTTTGCAACTTGGCCTCCTGTGTGTTTCAGTGGTTAAAGTTCTGTTCTCACTTTGTTAGACGCTGTTTCCTCTCTTCTATTTCGCCTGAACAGATGCCAATACCATCTTGTATTCTGCGGCTGTTGGTGGCTTGTCTTCACCCACTTATAAGGATACCAAGTCACCTAAAGTTGTTGTAAGTATTGTTACGGACGTTTGACTTTGCTGTCCAGTTGCTATTATGTGGGGATTAGAAGATGGAACACTCTAGCACTGCTACTACCTTCTCCCACCCTATTTTTAAAGGTTTTCAAAATCGATCCCACCTCTGGCTTCAGAGGAATCTGCAAGATGTTTCCACCTAGACTTTTACCTCTTGTTGGCTTCTGCCACTAGAAATGTTAATATTTCTTTACTAAATCACTTACCACTCAGGGATCAGTTTTCTTGCCTGATATCTCCTCTTCCACTCTGTTATCCTTTGGGGATATAAGTTTTATTCATTTCCCACCATTTAAGTGGCATTTTTAGTGGGTGAGGAGATAAGTATTCATAGATAATGTTTGATTCACATTCCTAATTTGTTTTATTTTTATTTTTTTGAAGCCAGAGTCTCGCTTTGTTGCCCAGTCTAGATTGAGTGCCATGGCATCAGCCTAGCTCACAGCAACCTCAAACTCCTGGGCTCAAGCGATCCTACCGCTTCAGCCTCCCTAGTAGCTGGGACTACAGGCATGTGCCATGATGCTCAGCTAATTTTTTCTATATATATATTAGCTGGCCAATTAATTTCTTTGTATTTATAGTAGAGACAGGGTCAGTTTTGAACTCCTGACCTTGAGCAATCTGCCCGCCTTGGCCTCCCAGAGTCCTAGGATTATAGGCGTGAGCCACCGTGCCTGGCTCCTAATTTGCTTTATAACAGGAAACATTCATTGGGAATTCACATCTGCTTTGTTCATTGGATTGTGTCTTTTCCACATTGGACCTTTTTGTTTTTTACAGTTTTGATTATGTTTTTGTTCCATTCTAATCTCATTTTCCTAGAGTCTACCACTAAGTCTCATTTAAAAATTAAAATATCCAGGATCCCTTTGCTTCATCCTCTATATCACAAATACTTTTATAATTTATCTACTTCCTGTCACTTCCGATCTTCACTTGCGTAGCTAGTTTTCTTTCCAGACATCTGCCTATTTCCTTGCAGAGTGTACATATCACAGACCCTGCAGCTTCAGTATCTTATGTAGTGTTTAGGGCACTAGTTTTAAATATATTTTAAGGAAGTTTTAGCCCACACTTCGAAAAAGATATATTAAAACTGAGGCTATTCTGAAGTTTAAGAATATTAATGATACAAGAAGTAGTTCCTTTCATATGAGGCTGAAAACAATTTTCCTTCACTGTCCAACCAAACTCTTCAGGAATAACAGAGCACTGTCCCATTTGTGTAATAATCTTTAACCCTTCCAACTACCCCTCCCACCCCAACAACTTTATTTTCAATTCAACCCTAAAGGATAAAGAGGAAAGGCAGATGGAAAATTTAAAGCCGAGAAAAATACAATGATTTCCCTTAGGATTGTTGTTTTCCACTTACTACCCTTCTACTTGACAACATTACAGAAATATTTAGAATAGAGTTTTATAAATGCCAGGGAATTTGCCCAATTAACATTAAAACTTCCTCAAAACTGTCAAAGATAAAAGTATTCTTCTATTTAGCTCTTTATAGAAATATAAAAAGCTGAGCAAAAGAAACAATTAGATAGTTAATATACAAAATGTATTCTATTTTAAAAATGGTACAGATCTAAGAACAAATCTTTCAGGCTGGTAATTGCCTCATTCCCAAATAGGGACTTCAAATTGATAAGATTCTCTCGTAGGCAATAGCCTCTCAGCAGTCTGGGTTTATTGGAATATTGCTCTCTGAACACGCACACATTCAGGTTTGTTAAATATATCCTCTTCTGCTTCTGGAGTTAGTTGGATGTTATCTTTGACTGGAGACAGGGGCTTCTTACAAGACAGAAGCTTTTCAGAGTCTCTGCAAAATATAACAAAAATAAAATTGATGTTTTTAGAGTACTGGATATTATAGAAGAAATAATCTACCTGGACAAAATAGAGGTATATGAAGAGGATAAGACCCTTTACTGTATAATCTGTTTCAATTCATTATACAACACATTCAGGTTCTCCTCTGAGTACTCCCAATAAATTTTGAGTCTTGTATTTTAAGTGCCCCTTCCTGCTTTCAAAATCACCTTTCAATGCAGGTGGCTAAGAACCAATATAAGTGAAACACAAACAAAAGATTAAGCCCTATCTTTTATTCCTTCCTCCCTCACCTCCCCCCTCCTTTTTTGCTGGAAGGGAACTCTATATCTATAAAAATTTAATCCTATTATGAAAACATCACAGTAATTCTATCTCCTGTCAACAAAAATTAAACGCAAGTCCTATTTTCCAAAAGGCATTTAAGAATGCTGTTGTATCCTTAATTTCTTTTTATCAACAGTTCTCAAAGTATGTTCCACAGACCTCTGGTGATTCCCAAGACCCTTTCATGGAGTTTCCAAGATAAAAACTCTTCTCACAATATTTGGACCTTATTTTCCTTTTCTAGTGTGCTGCCATTTGTACTGATGATAGTAAAGCAGAACTGAGTAGAGCTGCTGGCAAGTCAGCATGAACCAAGGCAGTGGTACCAAACTGTATAACTATTAACTAGTAGCACAGGTATTTTCCACCTCCATGCACTTAAACAGTTAAAAAAAAAAGTCTCAAGAATGTTTTTGATGAAGCTGTAAATCATTAATTTTATTAAATCTCAACCCTTTGGTACACTTCTTAATACTCTGTGACAAAATGGGAAGTACACATAAAGCACTTGTATTTCATACCAAAGTCATCTCAAGGAAAAGCACAGGTGACACTATAGTCATTCAAATTTAGGTACTTGGCAAAGGACTGCTCAAAAATCAAGAGTGTCTGCTACTTTAAGATACTAACAGTATTTTGAGACTTGTTGCCAATGATAAAATTCAAGCTTTCAAGTGAAAATTAGAATTTTGAAAAACTTATATCTGATACTTAACAGCTTTCTAATATTTAAGGCTTTGCTGTTATTTTTTCTTTATATTATATAATATGTCAACATTGGAAAATGAAGTACAACTCAATGAACCAATATTTTCTAAATTTCCAATGCATGATGTTACAATATCATGCACAAGTAAAAGAGGCATTAAAAGTACATCAGTGGATTATAACGTAACAGAGTATGAAAGGTCAGTTGATATGGTTTCATATTCTACGTTGCAACTAACCTTAAGAAACTTGTTGAATTTTGGTGTAATAGCAAAGAATAAAATTTACAATTATCTAAAAAGGTTATTAAAATACACTTTCTAACACGAATATGTATAGAGCCAAATTTCTGTCATTTCCTTCATCAACCAAAATACTAAATCATAAGAGATCAAATTTAGCAGCAGATATAAGAATCCAGTTGAATTCTATTACACCAGACAGTAAAGATTTGTAAAATATAAAAACAATGCCACTTTTCCTACTTTTTTTTGGTTTTGGAAAATATAGCTATTTTTCTTAAAAATATACTATCTATATTCATATATAATGGGCTTATTGTTATTTTTAAATAAGTAAATATTTTAAATTGCCTATTTTAATTTCTATGATGGTTAAGTCTTAACAAATATGAGCCATATAAAGCAAAGTGGTTTGGGCCCTCAATAATTGAGAATCTAAAGGGTTCCTGAAAACAATTAAGATTGAGAACTGTTGCTAAATACTTCAATCATAGACTTTACATAATGTATAATAAGAAACAATTGTCCAGCACTTACTTATTTATAAAGTGTTTCCACTCATACCATCTCATCGAACTGTGACAATATTTCTATTAGGTAAGGTTTAATCCTATCACCCCATGTAACTTAAAAAAAAACTTTCATTAAATTCAGCTCATTTGCTTTACTGAGTAGAACAAAAAAATAAAATAACTATAAACCGATGCTACTCTGTGGCTAATTTTGCAGTCTAACAGAAGGAAGTATTATGATTCTCCCCATTTTATGTTTTTTTTATCTTTACCATAATTGTACATCACCATTTTAAATGTGGTAATTTAGGGGAATATGATACAACACTATTCTCCTATCCCTTATTTAAAACTTTATCCTCATTATAATCCTGAAAGATAAGAAGGAAAGAAAGCGAAGACACTTTCAGCCTGGAAAAATAATTTGCTTAACAACAGAGAGACCCCAAAGACAGACTGAGAACTGTTTTTTTTTTCAGTTTGCCATCTTTTTATGAAAATAAGGTATAGAAATTGAAAGTAAATATACTTATAAAGAGTTGGGTAAAGGAAATACAGAAAAATAATTCTCTTTCGGTGAGAGAAACAAACTGATTCATATGAAACTAGAAAGAGCTGAGAGAAAGAGAGTGAAATTATGGAAAAGAATAGTTAATCCTATTTCAGAATAAGAAAAAGACAACTCACTTTTTAAATCCAAAATTTTTCCAGAGCTCATTGATTTTTGTCTGTAGTCCTGGCTTGTTCTCAGCATTATGGCGGTTTCTCTTCTGTATGCCTGCTGGCTTCTTGCTCAGCCCACTGACTCTGGCAGGTACCAGAGGTTTAATCTTGGTTGTAGAAAGAGAATCCATAGAACTAGATTTATATAGCCCAGGGACCTGAAGAATAAATGCCCGTTTTAAGACCATTCTGTTAAAATAAATACCTTTAGTTAATTTCAAACTATTCTTTATACACTGGAACAGAAAAATAACCATAAGCAGTGTGTAAAATGTGTCATTTATAAATATCTCTCTTTTTTTTTTTGAAACAGAGTCTCACTTTGTTCCCCAGGCTAGAGTGAATGCCGTGGCGTCAGCCTGGCTCACAGCAACCTCAAACCCCTGGGCTCAAGCAATCCTCCTGCCTCAGCCTCCCGAGTAGCTGGGACTACAGGCATGCACCACCATGCCCGGCTAATTTTTTCTATATATATTAGTTGGCCAATTATTTTTTTTCTATTTATAGTAGAGACGGGGTCTCACTCTTGCTCAGGCTGGTTTTGAACTTCTAACCTTGAGCAATCCGCCTGCCTCGGCCTCCCAGAGAGCTAGGATTACAGGTGTGAGCCACCAAGCCCGGCCTATAAATATCTCTTACAGAAGTCATCATAATTATTTTAACAGGTAATATGTGCACCTGGCAGAAAATTTAAGTGCTACAAAAGAATAGGAAGAAAAGTCAATCTCTCTTACTCCCTCAGTGCCTTTTTCCAGAGGCAATCATTGTTGTCAGTTTCCTGTGCATTTACTGAATCATCCACACACATACAACTGGTAGCATATTACACTCTACTGTGCACTTTGATTCCACTTAATGATGTATCTTAAGAGAATTTTCCATTTCCCAGGTATAGCTGAATTCTATTCTGCATAGGTTGTCTGTTCTTCCATTGTGTAAGTGTGCCATAATTTACTTAAACCTCTACTGACATTTAGGTTATTTCTAGTGAAGGGTTGATTTTTATCCTGGGGATAGTATGGAACCGTTAAAGTTTTGTTATTGTTTCTTATGATAGTAAGAATGAAGTATATAAAAGAAGGTTTTAAAACTGATCTTCTTTCCAATGGATATGCAGACCATTCATTCAAATTTTTGAGTTTTTGTGTTACTAGAAAAATAATATATGCTGACTGTAGAAAAACATGAGAAAAAGAACAGAAAAAAGTTCATTTGTATTTCTACCACCAAAGAGCTAAAACTAAAATAATTCTTTAATAACTCACTCCCTTATTATTGAGATTATTTCCCATTTTTCACTATTATAACCAATGTAGGTTTAAGTGTTTTTGCACTTAAATTCTCAGTGTTTCCTTAGGTCTAGAATGTACTTCAGGGTCTAGAATGCACTTACTGCTTTAAATTATTTGGACTCTCTCCAATTGCTTTCCAGAAATGGCAGACCAATCCTCACTTTCTTAAATATGTGACTGTTCATCTCACAATACTCTTATTTAAAAAATGAGTAAAATTAAAAATATTTTTTTTGAAATATGAAGAGGTAAGAAGTTGTATTTTATCATCTTAATTTCCTTTATTTGATTACTAATGAGGTTAAACAAGCTTTATATATTAATCAACCACTTGTACTTTTTCTTTTGTGATCTCTGTTCATGGACCTTATCCATTTTTTAAGTTAGGGATTAGATTTTTTAACATTGATAGGTAAGAACACTTCACTATAAAATATACTTTAAATTGTGAACTTTCACTACATAGTAACACAAACATTTATATATTTGATTTAAAAAACTGACTTATCATGGGTACACAGTTTCTAGAAGGGCTTTTGGCAATGCGTACCAAATTTAAATCATACATGCTTTGGGACCATGTTCTAGGAAGTTTCCTAGAACCAAACATGGTTCTAGGAAGTTTGAAAACAGATATTTTTGTATAAATGAGAATATAGGCATTTTACTTTTTAATTTTGCTTATATTTCTTATTTTTTGATAATAAGTATTTTGCTTCAGAAATTTAAAAAAATTAAATAACTGTTTTTTACCTTGTTCCTTAAAATTGAGCCTTTTCTTGAAAAATGAGATAAATGTAGTTTAGAGGCCTGATTACCTTGATTATTAGGTGATTTAATATTGCAATCAGATTCCTAGATCCCCCAAATCAATTCTACTCCATGGAATTCATCCCTATAAATTATTCAAGAATATGTCCTCAATTATTTACCCATAAGATCTTGGTGGAAGACACTATTTACTAGAGCAAAAAATTTTTAGGGTAAATGACAAAAATAAGGGATTAGCTAAACCCATACATGGCATATTATATAGTCATCACAAGTAATGACTACCTAAGTACTTATAGAACTTTACACTGCAAGAGAAAATAGGTGTTACAACTTAAACACTTACAGTAAGACACAAACATGGTTCTAGGAAGTTTGAAAATGGATATTTTTATATAAATGAGAATACAGGCATTTTACTTTTTAATTTTGCTTATATTTCTCATTTTATAATAAGTATGCATTATTTCTGAAATTAAAAAACAATAAATTAAATTGTTTTACCTTGTTCCTTAGAATTGAATCTTTTCTCGAAAAATGAGATAAATGTAGCTTGGAGGCCTGATTACCTTGATTATCAGGTGATTTAGTATTGCAATCAGATTCCTAGATCCCCCAAATCAAAAAATAAAATAAAATTACATTTTTACTCTAGAATTTTTACAATATTCAACAAATGGAACATAAGTAAAAACATGGGATAGAATTAATAAAAGGAACCTAATATAGAAAGGATAATGTTTGCTAGTTTTAACTGAAGAAGCTATCAAGATGTTTCAGCCAGAGAGGTAAATTCTTGTGTCAGTGCAGTTCCATCTCTCTTCTTTTAATTGTCTAACATGTTCAACTTTAAAGAGAAAAATGGCATCTACTTTCAGGAAATGGAGTAGTATTGTATCACATACCCTTTTACCTTTAGCAATGACTTTAAGAGCTACCCTCTGCCTCTAATTCCATCAGATAAGATTTTTCTATAGACGGAGAGTTCTCTTATAATCTGTATTCCCATGAAATTCAAATAACAAAGGACAACGAATGGAAATTCAGAAAACTGTATACTTCTGCACTTTTTCCAGGAGTTTTTTTTTTTTTTTTTTTCCTTTTTTTCTTAATATTTATCTTGGGATTCTACCCAGTTAGGGGTGGGGAACCTGCAGCCTTGGGGCCACATGTGACCTTCTGGATCCTAGAATGTGGCCTTTTGACTAAATCCAAATTTTACTGAATAAATCCTTTTAGGGATTTGTTCTGTAAAATTTGGATTCAATTGAGGGACCACACTCAGGGATTCAGAATGCCCCAAAGGAGCTAGGAAGACTTAATATCCTCACAAATAGACAGTGATGTTTTTATGAAAGATGCTCAAGAGACAGCAACTGTGGTGGCACCCAAATGACACCAAGAAAAAATGTAGTATGAGGTGAGAAATAAAAAAGATAACACTAAAATAAAGCTTCATAGTAAAAGAAATACAGTGTTCTAGATCAGCATGAACAGTACTCAGTATGGAGGAACTGAAGGCAAAACAAGAGAAAGGGAAAAGAAAAGTAAGTCTCAAAGGTAGATAAGGGTCTGGTTTGGTATACTCCTAAAAAGGTAAAAAATGCCACATGGGACAGATTTTGGGTTTAAATATATAAAATGATTTCAGCTTTCTCCAAGTGAAAACAACTTATTTCCACATTTTAACTCGGCTTTTTTCTTTAATTTGAGTCCAATTCAACTCAAGTTTCCTTTGTGAACTTGGATGAAATATTTTCTTTTTGATAAATACAAGCTATACTGATTTATTAGATGCTGTTCAATATTTGGGATTATCAGAAATGAAAGTCCTGTCAAATATTACTGTGGTTATAATCGTTCTTACGACTTGGTAATTATAGTTGGTAAAGATAAAGTATGTTATATGGGTACATTTGAGATAACTTATATTTAAGGAAGGCTATTATGCCGGCATGTCATTTTTAAATATGTTATTGAATCTCACAAGCAGTACAGTTACTAGCTGCATAACAACATTTTCGTAGAAAATGGACTGCATGTATAGCAGTAGTTCTGCAAGACTGTAACGTATTTTTACTGTACCTTTCTATGCTTAGATACACAAATACTTACCATTGTGTTACACTAGCCTACGGTATTCAGTACAGTAATATGCTATACACGTTTGTACCCCAGGAGCAATAGGCTATCACATACAGCCTAGGTGTTTAGTGAGCCACACCATCTAGGTTTGTGTAAGTATGCTCTGTGATGTCCCCATGATGATGGAATGACACATTTCCCAGATTGTATCCTTGTTTTTAAGTGGTGCATGACTGTACTTATTTGGAGTTTTGATTTTACGTCAGAATAAAAGATATATTTTTTTTAAGAGACAATAAGAAAGCTTTACTGCCTCATACTTCACCTATGCCCCAACTGTCATGGTAGTAAGACACAGTCTGCCATATTATTTACACTGATTAATTACCATAGAACACAATAAAATTTAGCATATCACTATTCATACTACATCCCTCCTCATCAAAAAAAGTAAATAAACACCACACAAAATATCAACTTACCCCAAATAAAAGCAATAATAGCCTAGGGATTCTACTGTACTATTATTACACTAATCCAGGATATTTTAATCCTCTTCCTATTTTTTTTTTTTTTTCCGAGACAGGGTCTCAGTCTATTGCCCAGGATAGTGTGCCATGGCGTCAGCCTAGCTCACAGCAACCCCAAACTCCTGGGCTCAAGCAATCCTTCTGCCTCAGCCTCCCGAGTAACTGGGACTACAGGCATGCGCCACCATGCCCGGCTAATTTTTTCTATATATTTTTAGTTGGCCAGAATAAAATATATTTTATCTGGAGAAAAAAGTGGTTAAGATGCTTTTATTAATTTAAAACAGAATAACATAAAATCACTTATATTATTACTTTGTTTTGTAGTTTAGCAGGAATAAGAAGGGTAAATGAAAACGTATTTCTGAAGTTCTAAAACTTAAGAGAGATGCCATCACATTAACAGAGCCATTTCCTTAAAAGGTTTCAAATGTTACCTGAATTCAAAAGTATAATAAGGATTTAAAAAGTAAATTTATAATAATTTTTCATTTCATAGATTATCATTCTGCTTAGGTCTTAACTGTGCTATAACTTGAGATACATATTTATGGAATGCAGTGATTCAGGAAGTATAGAGTTAGATTAAATGTACAGAGTTTAAAATATGAAAGAGAGAAGTCATTCAAATGCATAAAACGTGAGCTTTTCTACACAGGATTTAGCGTGAAAAATTAAGACAGATAGTCATTTCCATAATGTAGGCAAGATTTCCTCAATTATCTGTTTAACATCTTATTTACTTTTACATATGAATTTAAAAACAAAGTCTTTATAATGTGACTTACCTCTGAATCGGAATCCTTACTAGAAGACTGAGAAAGTTTTGATGCGTTTAAGCTGTGCAGTGATAATTCTACACTTCCCTGGGACTGTGAAGACCCCGCTTCATGTAAGGAATAAGATTCATCCCCTGACTCATCACTCTTTAGCTGAAATATATCAGACATGTTACTCTCAGGAAGACAGGTGGGGGAATCACTTTTTCTTCGGAACTGCTGCAATGCTGTGCTTGCAGAGGGGCTCGGAGTTCTTGAAAAATCTCCAAGACCTCCAGACCAACTAAAACAACTTCTTAGTGTCCCTAAAGTGGGTGGTGAAATGGTCCTTGTAAAGCTGCTGGTCTTTAAAGACTGAGAGTCTTCATCAGCAAACACTGCTCCATTATCTGGAATCTGATCACTTGAATCATGTACTACATTTCTGTCAACCAGCTTCTTGCCTTCTAGGTCTAGATGATCTGATTCATTTAGATTGGTCTCCTTATCCTTGAGAGCAGTTTCATCTGCTGGCTGCTGGCTGCTCACTTTCTCTGATAAAGAGTCAGCAGAATCCAGAGAACTGCAAAAAAACCTAACAGAAAAAAACAATAGAAAGAATGGGTAAGTATTTTAGAGTTTTCTCAAAAGGGTGTCAAGATTCAAAATAGAATGGTCTGGTTTCTTTTTTAAAAAGTCTCATAAATGTATAATTTCACCAATGAAGCATAAAGATCTTGAATTTTATTCATAGTTTAAATTTTGATCATGCCAAAATTCACACATTTAAAAACTTATTTACACAATGAATTTTTAGACAGGACTTTCTGAAAGTCACCATCCATATACACATGTATTTTCTAGCATCAAATCTGGGAACTTGCAGCAGTACACTAATCTACCAGTTTGTCATATACCCTATAAACTTCCACACTATTATAAATATTCAGGTTAAGACTTTTAAGTCAACCATTAAATTGTGTATTACTAAAGAGATATTACTCACTCAGTGTAGCAACTTAAGCAAAAAACAAACAAACAAAAACGATTAAAAATACTCCAATAAAAATGAATGAAAGATCAGTATTATTATTGAGGACTTATTCAAGAGGAGTTTTTAGGTTCAAAAAGGAAATCCGAGAGTACATGATCAAGTAAATATGAAACTTAATGAGAATCTACCTCCTTAATAAGCATTATTTCAAACCCAAGATGATGAACAGAGTATTTACTAAATGCTAGAGAATAAAAATCCGTTCTATCCTTTCACCAAATCCCTAGACAAGCCGGTGGGCAGGGCTGGAAGCATTACATGGAAGAAAAGCTCTTATCAGGCTTTTCACTAAACAGAAAACATAAGCTCCAAGATCCAATCACAAATTCCTTTTTAAATAAACAGTAATTCTTATGATGCCCAACTACTCTGGCATGTATTATCTTGTGGGTAGAGAGAAGTTATAGTGACAATGCCCAGGGTTATGCAATGAATTAGCTAGAGAACAGAATTAAAAATCAGAACTCTTCCCAATGCATGGCTGCTCTTTCTAATTAGGCTATAAAATTACTTAACTGATATTCTACTTCTAGATCTCAAAAATTAAACTGGCATATTTCTAGGATAATTATCTTCAAAATAAAGGTAATTAAGACTTAAAACAGGCTTCCAAAAGCAGACAGATCAGAGACAACTTTTTACATGTTTAATACCTCCTTTTAGTTGTGTTATATGAAAAAGAGAAGGGTGGTAATGAATGTTTGCATGTATATGGACTAGGCCAGGTGCTTGGTATACAGAGTTTCTAGTAATCTTCACAACAGCCTTATGTATATGATCATCCACATTTTATAAATAAATAGGCTTAGGAAAGTTAAATGGTGTGTGAAAGATCACTCAAGTAATAAGATAACAGAGTGAGAATTCAAATGCAGGCCTGTCCGATTGTGTGCTGCTTTGAATCCATCACCTCAACTATGACTAGGAATCTGTCTTATCACCGGTACTAACTACACAACCCTGGGAGTTCAACCTCTCAGAGCCTCAATCTCTTAACCCCAACTAGTGACAATAACATCAACCCTGGGTATCTCTCAATATTGTTGTAATAAAAGAATATTGAAAAATTAAAATTTGAAAATTAACTTTGAAAACTCATTTAATAATATCTAGTTACCATTAGATGTTGCTATATATATAACCCAGGTCAGAAATTTATACATTGAAGACTTATTTCCAATTATTATTCCACAGGAAGCTGATTGAGGAAAAAGAATTATTTCTTTAGGCATCTCTTAATGTACCCTCTGAACAATTTACTAGTGAAACATCTAAACTACATGAAGCAACTACGTACAGTCTCAAACTTGAAGATTTCTTTAAGCTTCTTCAATGCTTAAATAGGTAAGTCCTGTAGACATACACAAATGTTATTCTCATTAGTTGTCTCCAAAGAGTTCAATGCTAAGCAGCAGAAAAATAAAACCAAGTTCCAAAAATTTCTCCAAGTAAGAGAAGTCAACTTTCTGGAACTTTTTAATCAGTATATATCATCTAGAGCCCTGTTCTCCATCTTTTACAGTCTACTTTTTCATCATTCCACAAGCACCTTTAATGAGGGTGACTAGCAAAAGAAGAATCAAAGTGATCATTGTATTGTGACTATTTTCTTGAGAAGACTCAATGAAAGAAGCGTTTAAAACAGCACCTAGCGTGAGGCTAAGGTATTCCCAGTGGTTCAATCCTTCATGCCCATCTCCACTATTATGGTTATACAAAAGAATACTCATTCTAAATCTTCCAAAGGAATACAGGAGCTGGTAAATTTTCTCTTTTTTAGAGTTACTATAGCATGCCCAGATAACTTCTGACACTTACATTTCCTTTTTCAGATTGTGGTACCATCATCCAAAGTTAACAAAATAAAAGTTTTTCATTATATGTTTATCAGCTAGCAGGCACTGTCCTAGCCACTTTATGGATAGTAACTCATTTAATTCTCTCATTGAACCTGAGGTTCTTACAACTGTTAGTCCCATTTTTTTTTTTTTTTTTTTTTTGAGACAAAGTCTCATTTTGTTGCCCAGGCTAGAGTGAGTACCATGGTGTCAGCCTAGCTCACAGCAACCTCAATCTCCTGGGCTCAAGCGATCCTCCTGCTTCAGCCTCCCAAGTAGCTGGGACTACAGGCATGAGCCACCATGCCTGGCTAATTTTTTGTACATATATTTTTAGTTGTGCAGCTAATTTCCTTCTATTTTTTTTTTTAGTAGAGACAGGGTCTCACTCTTGCTCAGGCTGGTTTTGAACTCCTGACCTTGAGCGATCTGCCCGTCTTGGCTTCCTAGAGTGCTAGGTAAAAGGCATGAGCCACCGCGCCCGGCCAGCCCCAATTTTTAAAAAGAGAAAACTGAAGCACCCAGAAGTTAATGTGCCCAAGTCGAACATCTCAGGAGTGAACAGAACATGATTTAAATCTAGACAGCCTGACACCAGGGTCAAAATCCCCATGTTATACTGACTCTTCAAAATCTCATTATTGCTCAGCAGAGACTATAGCAATAGCTTAACTGATCTTTGTGCTCCACTTGTAGTCTTTTCAGATTCATTCTTCAGATACAGCACTCAGAGCTCTCTATCTTAAACAGGAATCAAATCATACCCTTTCTCTAATTAAAATTCTCTGAAGTTTCCTACTACCTCTGAAGACTAAAGGTTCTCTCTTGGCATATAAGCTTTCAATGAACTAGCCTCCTGCCTTGTTCTGCTCCCTCACCAGCAACCTTTCCCCACCTTGCTTTCTGGCAGGAGAATGGCAGTGATCAACAGCAAGTAGCTGCCCCCTGCCCACGCTATTCCCCACCTCAGTGCCTTTGCTCAAGCTGTTTGCCTCTATTGGGAAGGTACTTTGTCCCAGTCTCTGTCTGTTTCACCCTACTAGTCATTTTAAACTAGGGAGAGACACCCAACACTCTTTCCTTCCCTCTCACCCTTTCCAACCATTGCCCCAACGTTAGATGCCCATAGAATGCCCTCAATACACATGCCCTTCTCACTGTACTTACCACACTGTATGGAAAGACTTGTTTATGTACTTATTTTTCCAACTACAAGCTGGACTACAAGCTTCTCAAAAATATAACTAGGTCTTTCTGTTTTTTGTAACCACAGCACCTAGCATGCTTTGAGGTTCTCAATTAATATTATAGATCTATAGTCATCTACATTTGAGTATGTTTCTGAAAATACTTTGCAAAATTGTATAAGGCCTCAGAGAAACTAAAGAGTAGAAACAAAAAAGGCAGAGGGAAGAAACTTTAAAAATAACAGAATTTCTATAATGCAAAATGTTAACAATAGGGGCTACAATCCTGTTTTATTTTGATTCTGTATGGAGAGATTACAAAAATAATAGAAGTTAAAGGAACAGTGATGCATTTAGGTCAGAACTAAGGCAATACATGATAGACCTGTAATCAGATTAAAGGTTCTACAGCTACCTCCCTCTAGACTCAATGTTTATTCAAGACAAAAATAAATATCAAAACAGTACATAATACAAAAGACAATTAACATTCTACAGATATAACTATACCTGCTTCTGGTCCCTGGAACCACAACTGCACCACTTTCTTCATTTTTTCTCTGCAAAAATGCTGCAAATTTATTTCTTGTCCTCGGGGGTGTGCTTAAGCTTTTTTTGTTGGTAGTTCCTTCTACCAGGTCAGGCACGAACATTTCAGAAAAGCTTAATGATTTATTACCTTCACAGCTATTCTTCTTGGTCTTCTTTGTAAATGAAAAAGAATACTGACTCAACAGATCATCTTCTGATAGCTCTTCTAAATAAAAACAAAATTATCTGTAAATATCTGTTTCACCTGTAGTTATATCTGGCCTTAATCTAATAGTCTATATCATACTGTCCTAAAGATAAAGTCTTACTTTTTTAAACTATGTCTCATAAAAAGAAAAACAGAGATGACTAAAAAAAAAAAAAATTCCCTTAGTTATGTTTTATAATTTCACAAATTAGTTAAGATTTAATATCAATTATTTATGCAATTTTATGTGAAATTACCCAAATCAAAATTTCAGGGCCTAATCATTCTGTATAGCTATATATTCACTAAAACAACAGCCAAATTTTTTGAATGTAAAAAAATTTTTGGGAAATGTATAGACAAATATGATTAATGATTGAATTTTATAAAGTTCCAATAAAACCAGTAGCTATTTATACACACAATCTATGTCCTATGGTTTTTGATATGTAACTGTCATGTAGTTAAAAGTATTTGTGCTCTAGCTCTGATCCTCATTACTTCACTATTAGACCCAAGAAGACTGCTGTGTGTCAAACGTATTCCATGGCATTAGAATAAACTATAAAACTAAAGGTTAATAATTCAAAAGGTTAAAGCTTCAGATAGGCAAGATCAGTAAGGTGCTTAAATTAGTTCAACTAATTCTGAGTCTGAATAGCTTTCACTCCACGGAGGCATAAGCACACACAATTGTAATCTTTAAATTGGTAGGATCTACAGAGGCGTAAGCGCACACTACTGTAAATCTTTAAGAAGCTGGTGAGATAGGTGGGGGGTAACAAAATACTAGAGACAAGATGATGTCTCCATTTTGAAAAGGCATAGATTTTTAAAAAGCTCTATTAGTAAACTAGATTTTGATTCCTAGCAAAAACTACATCTGTTTTATTATGTGCAAAATTGTGAACCCTTACAGAATTAAAAACAAGTATTCTAGGATGTCCAGCAAGCCCTCTCCAAGAAGCCACACCAGATTAACCTCATTTTCTTTTTATGGTAAGGATGTTAGCATGGCCATTTGGAGAATTTGCATACTGGGCCTATCTTGAATTCAGTAAGACGATTCAGTGCCTCTCATAATATCCTAGTGGACTATGTAGAGCAATATCATTTATATATTAGTTATGTGGATTTGCAGCAAGTTGTATAGCCCTAAAAGACTATTGGCAAGTGTTAGTCTGAAAGGAAATCTATCTCATGTGCTCTAGAGATTTCTGTATTTGCTCTGATTCAGGTAAACACCGTATAAGCAAAAACATTTTACCCAAAACTTTAAGACATAGGAAGCCATACTTATCTAATTTCCAGAAGACATAGATAATGCCTATTTATTAGAAGACATTACGAAGATTCAAAATAGAAAAAAAAAATTAACAGGCAGAACAATGAACTAAAATGAATTAAGATTACCGCAATAGAGATAAATTAACCCACATTTAAATTTAAAATATAAACTGTACCTGACTTAATAGCAACTGGCAAATTCTGATTATAAACTTAGCAGATTCCAATTATAACTTGGCAAAATGACACAAATGCTAATAAAACCTAATGCAATCTTAGTTTGCAAAAATAAAAGCACAGTCTCTGGATGAAGGACTGAAATAGTGCCATAGTTCTAAATATTTATTCTGTGGTAAGTAGACCATATTTCAACAATCATACTCACTGGAACAATTACACAGTTATTAAAAAACAAAGCCCAACCTAAATAGATAAGGAACTATGGCCTGGAAGAGAAATTTAGGAGAGTCACAATGACCATCTCTAAACATCTGAAGGGTTGTTATAGAAAATAGGGATTAAATTTAATCTAGTTTTTTTCATTTCGTTTTTGTTCTTGTGTGCCCAGGGACAAAATTCATTGATAAGTGGTAGTTATAAAAAAGTAGACTAAGTCTGACATAAAGAACTTACTGATAATGAGCTCTCTACCTAAAATGAACAGCATTCTTCCCATGTTCTTCATGGGAAGAAAAGGAGCTAATGCATACATCGTATTTGTTATATACCAGGTACTTTTATTTGTTATCTTATGTGGAAACATGAAGAACACGGAATATCCAAAACAGCTTTTCAAAAGAAAACAAACGGAAGGGATTTATACTACCTGAGTTCAAGATTTATTATAAAGCTGCAGTAATTAAGAATGTGCCTGATGTAAAGACTGATAAAGAGAGCAATGGTACAGAATAACAGAGTTCAGAAAAAGACCCACGTACATGTGGTCAATTGATTTTCAACACATGTCCCAAGGCAATTAAGTAGTGAAAGGGAAACTTTTTAGCAAATGGTACTGAACAATTGAATTGCCACATGCAAGGTAAGGAACCTTGATCCATACCTCACATTATATTAAAAAATTAACTCAAAATGGACCATAGGCCTAAATGTAAGAGCTAACACTACAAAACTTCTAGAAGAAAACAGGAGAAAAATCTTAGTGACCTTGGGTTTGGCAAAGATTTCTTAAATATCACCAATGCTAACTAGCATTTTGCAAAAATGAAATACATACCACTTCTTGGTCTTTTCACAATGGATGGCTTCCTTGGAAGATTTAACCCTTTAGTACTAATCACTTGTTCAATTCCCACAGTACTTGAATTTTCCTTCAATTGTGTAGCATCTGAAACAATATCCAACTCTAGTCTAGGACAATAATTCCTATGCCAAATGCTATTAACATTAGATGATTTTTGACATGTTTTGTCATTCCAACTATGACTTCTTAATTTGACAGGCTAAAAAAGGAAAAAAAAGTTACTTTAAATAGGAAAATAATCCATTTCCCTGTGTATCAACTTAAATTATAAATTAACATATTAAGTTACTCTTAAAAATAAAGCGTTTGATGAAATATCTGTCCTCCAATAACATTTTTTACTTTGGCGGTCGGTCCTACACTTTTCATTAAATGTGTCTTATATTCTTAGGCCTGTTTCTCTTCTAATGAGAGTCAAGCGACCTTGTCAAGCTTATTTCTAAGAAATAAAAAATAAATCTTCCTAAGATGAACACTGCAAGAAAGGAGACTGCAATTGATGAAATGTGGCTAGGAATAAAGTGTCTTTAAAATTTGAGTATTTTTTTTCATACACAATATTAATTAGCTTAATAATTATCTGTCAGTATGCCTCTAAATAATCATTTTTATACCCTTTAAAATGCATCTGAGTTAAAACCATAAAATTATGTATTTAAAGTAATCAACTACGCTATGTTTAAAAATTGGTTGAGTTCAAAGCAAAACAATATACTAGTTTCTACCATCTTTCGTGGACAACACAGAGAAACAGAAAGCTACTTTGGTCTATACTGAGTCTTGCAAAAAACTTTCTCTGAGAAAGGGCTTACTGTCAGTTAGTATTGGAAAATAATCCCTTTTAATGCTAATATAAGTTACTGACAATCACAACATATTTTGGAAGGCAATGATCTGTTAAGAGGATGTCAATGACATTCTAACAGAGTAGGACAGCCGAAGGGAAAAAAAATGAACAAAGATACAAAATATGTCATTACTTGGGGTGAGAATCTCACCTGACAAAAATCCCACATAAACTCGAATCTAGTCTAAGCCTTTCGCTTAAAAGGTAAAAATTAAGAATACCCTTTTGAGAATTAACAAGGAAGGTTTGAAGGAATGAGTATAAAAACAAATAGTTTTAGCAATATGGCTCATGGCTTTAGACCCCATTGATGGTTTAACTGAAAAAACAAGCAGGCAAATAGAAAACTAGCTGGGAAGAATAAATGTTAGATAAATAAAAAGAATTAATTAGTTTGGTGTACAATTTTGGTTCCTACAGAAATTTCTCTATGAAAAAGGGAAAGATCTAACAGAGATCTGGGCTTGTGAAGGATGGCCACCTTAGCAATCCCTAACCTTCCCACTCATAACTGGACATATTCCATACAACCATTTTTATTTTTTAGTTTCTGAGAGGAAGGAAAAGTTTAAGAATTTTCCTTTGAAAATAGAATGAAATTATAATAATATCAATAAATCAAATGTGTAATGATAGCAGAGCAAATACTTTTTGGCCCCCTTCTTTCCATAATCACTCGCCAAAATAAGAACAAGAAACACAAACTCCATCTGCAATAACATTAGGAGATATCTGTAACTTCCAAACCATAGTGAAGATAGAGCATAGATGGAGGAATTTAAAAAGACTTAGCAGAAAAGAAATCAAATTAAGTGCCTACAGAAGAAAATACCAAAGGGAAGCCAATTCCACCCATAGAAACTAGAGAAAGGCTCAGGAATTTAAGGCACCAAAGACCATGGAGGCCACTGGTGGGGGTGTGGGGGGTTATTTGGCCCTGTGTCTCCATGGCCAACCTGAACATACAGTCAGCTAACACCCACCCACCTTCAGAATGAGAGCAACTATACTTTTGAAATCCAGAAATAGTAACGTAGAAATAGCAGGCATTTCAGAAGATGGGGAGATCTTTTGTCTTAAAACACTGATTAAATGAAAGTCTAATGCTAAATGGTAGGAAGCCATGCTACCCCTTCCTGGCCTGCCCCAATTCACTTTCCCTATCCTGTCCTCAAACTGCAGACAGCCAAGTTTAATACCCTAAGCAGAAATCAGAGATGATTGCTTCTTGGAAAAATATCACTTCAGAGAAGCAATCAGGACATTGGCGAATTCACAAAGCAAAGCCAGCTTCTTAACCAACCAGATCACCTAAGAGTGAAGTCCAAGATAATAAGTCCCTCTCATTCACACAAAACTTTCAGTGAACTTTTCAGTATCTCTCCAAATATGGACAGATGGACAGAGGAAAGTCTCCACCAAGAGGGAGAAAAGACCAAAACAGAAGAAAAAAAAAATTCAAAGCAATCAGAGATATTACAGAGAGAAGAAACTACTCAAGAAATTATAATATTCTCAGAGATATAAGAGATGACATACATGAAACAGAATCTTCAAAAAAAAAAAAAAAGTCCAAAGGGCCCTTAGATATAAAAATATGATAGAAATTAAAACTTCAATAGAATTTCTACAATGATAGACATATTCTGTGCTCTCCAATATGGTAGCCACTAACCACTTGAAATGTAGCCAATACAACTAAAGAACTAAAATAGCAATTTTATTTAATTTTAACTAATTTAAATAGCCACATGTGGCTAACATATTAGATAGAGGAGATTAGAAAATAAAGAAATAGCAAACTGAGTGTAAGGTTTACATAACTTGAGTTGATGACATAAAGTTCATTTTTAGTATTTTAATATGCACTTGTGCTCTCTTGGCTTATTTCACCTGACAGTAAAGATTACTTTTCAGTGCTCAATTGGTCACCAGTTTGTCAGAGGTCATCTTCTCTAGGCTCACTTCTTTTTCTTTCTCAAGGAGATCTGGTTCCTTCACACGGTAAACACTAAGATATTCTCAGTCCAGCCATAACAAATGACTTAAGAGTCCTCGTAATCTGTTACCCTTTTCTACATATGCTGTTTTCTTTAGCCTGGAATCACTTACCCATCTTGAAAAACGCTACTCATCCGTGCAAATCAGTTTCTCTTTAAGCAGACAGTAGAGAACACGGATTGGAATCAGAGCTCCTCTATTTATGAAATGTGTGACCTGAGCAAGTTACCTAACCCTCCTCTAATTGTTTTCTCATCTGTAAAATGAGAATAATAGTACTTATGTCAGTGGGCTGCTGAAGAGTAAATGAGTTACTATGGTAAATGAAAATAGTACTGGAATATAATAAATGCTCAAAAAATATTTGCTATTATTATGAAAGCATTCCTTTCTTAGGTGGAGTCAGGTACAAGCCTTTTGTTTCCCCAGAGCCTAGAATACATCACTAGTACTTACAACATTTCTCTATATATACTGAGAGAGAAGCCAATGAGCACCTTGCAGGCAAGGACTACATTTTAGGCCCGGCACGGTGGCTCACGCCTGTAATCCTAGCACTCTGGGAAGCCAAGGAGGGCGGATTGCTCGAGATCAGGAGTTCAAAACCAGTCTGAGCAAGAGTGAGACCCCGTCTCTACTATAAATAGAAAGAAATTAATTGGCCAACTAATATAGAAAAAATTAGCTGGGCATGGTGGCACATGCCTGTAGTCCCAGCTACTCGGGAGGCTGAAGCAGCAGGATTGCTTGAGCCCAGGAGTTTGAGGTTGCTGTGAGCTAGGCTGGCGCCACGGCACTCACTCTAGCCTGGGCAATGAAGCGAGACTGTCTCAAAAAAAAAAAAAT
>VSMD01047348.1:0-95063 GCA_008750895.1 Mirza zaza | reverse complement strand
AATAAGTTACATTTTGGCAAACAACAATTTTTGTTTACAACTGATACACAAATGAAAACTAAATATGGAGAAAATGTGTGCAGCTTTTTAAACAAACTGAACTCTTTTATATTCCATATTTAATATAATTCCAAAATTTTATAGGAAACGGAGTTCTTCTAAAACAGGATTCAACCTGAACCTGTGTCACTGGCATTTTTGAGCCATTAAAAGACAGATATTTTAACTTAAGATGTCTAAGACCCTATTTCTGTACAACTGTATGTGTAAAAATGTTATCATTATAGGAGAATATTAACCTAATACAATCTAGATTTATGAATTACAGAAGAGACGTATGTGGAAGATATGAAACAAGAAATATAAGATGGGGGCAGAAGATAAAATGGGGAATCGCTGCTGTGGTATTAGCCCTCCCTCTCCCCAAAACCAGAGAGAAAATGACACTTCACTCCTCAGCTGGTCAGCTATGAGGGCAGGGAATGGGTCTCGGGAGAGGAACCGAGCACACCCAGTGTCAGTGACAAAAATGTGCTTTGCTTACTTTGAAAATTGGTGTTTGTCTTCTGGTAGAATCACCATTCAACACTTCTGACATTTATAACACTTGCCTAAGTGGAGTATACCATTAACATGAAGCAAATATTGCACAAACGAAAAACCTCTATCATGCTATTATTGACATGTTAACGTGTACACAAATGTATAACAAACATATGTGTATGTTTGTTCCTGTACAACCATGTATTTAACTGAATCAACCTTTGTTCTCTTTCACTATCCTATTATACCTGCACATTTTGAGGAGTGTCAGGGATCATTTATAACCCTGCCCCAGTCATTTCCACTTCCTTGCTACAAAGGCTCTCGCTGTGCTCGCCCTTCTCCCTGGAAGTGTCCCTTCCTCTGGGTACTCACTGCCATAAACAGCACTTCCTGCTGAATGAAATTTAACTCATTCTTTCCTGCCGGACCTACCAAGTTCAAAACTTCAAGTCCTCTCTGTAACTACAGGCCTTTCCAACTTGATTCCTTATCAGGGTTGAGATTTTTCCCTTTTCCTCAATAACTGCCTCTGCTCTTCCGCGCACACCAGCTGTTATGTTCTTAAGGAGACAGACCTCTCTTTCTCTCTTTTTGTCTGGTTTACCCTTTTAAGCCTTTATATTAAAGTATGCAGTTTGGAAAAATATGTTTGTGTGTGTTATTATTCTGGACAGAATTTTATTCACAGGTGGATATAAAATTGATATGTGTTTCTCCATAAAAATCTTAACTAAGATTTAAATGGAAGCTGTATGAAAGTAAAACTCCATGGAAACAAATACTGACCCTCAGCCTGGTAATGTGTTTTTTGTTTTAGAACTGAAAATTCCTGCTCCTTAGCTGAGTCATTCACTAACCTCCATAAAAATATTGAATGGTTTTGTTTTATTTTAGCAGATATTCTCCCTGTAGACAAATACATTTTGACATGATGGAGCAGGAGTTAGCATTGTTTTAATTCCTAGTTCAGTCTCAATATTATGTTCCCACTTCATACCCTACTAGCCATACTTAGTAAATAGTGAATTCTAGGAAGTTTGAAACACATGTTTTCCATAGCAAAATTCATTATAATTAAGGGCAAAAACATACCAGTTGTCAAAATTAACTTATAAGGAAGTAAATATTATTCATTCATATATATATATATATGAAGGATGGTATATATATATATATATATATATTTCATCTCTTAACATGTAGACTTCAGCATCTGTTATAATATTTTCATGTTCCTGTTTAAAACAGACTGCTTGGAAGCCATTATTTCATAAAGTTGACATCACTGGGCTGTTCGGTGAATTGAGGCAAGGCATGGTGTGCACATTCTCTGGCATTTATGGCTATGTTTTAAGAAGTGGATCAGCATTCTTCTTATCAGTTAATAGGCTGAGGGGATTCTGTTGTTATTCTGAAGTGTTTCAAATAAAGGGAAGAGTGCACGCCTTCATGGACCATCATACTCTCGCTGGTGTTACTCATTGGTAAAGATAGTTGACTACCAGGTGTAATGTGATTAGCTCCACAAAAAGCCTTCACCAACATTTTCTCTTCTCTTTGCTTCTTCTTCTACGGAAAACAGCACCAACACAGTACCAGCCTGCGGGGTGAGGCAGTACAGCCTGATGGATTAGTGAGTCCAAAGTTCAGTTCCAGTACCCACCAGCTGTGTGACTTTAATCATCTACCTAAGCCCCCTGAGCAATTTCCTCATGTCTATAATGAAGAAAATAATATGACCTGATCCTTGCTGTAGGATTAAATATGTAAATATGTACACAGTATTTAGAATAGTGCCTACCACATAGTTTGCGCCATTGAGCATTTTTGGGGGAGAGAAAACACCGACCTAAAATCAGAAACTAGTGACTATAATGTGTCTGTAGGAAGTCTGGTGGGTAGAGGAACTCTGACAAAAAAGAGAGAGTATCAAAGATAAACTGATTTATCTGGGGTTCCACCAAAACTTCATAGTCCTAAATATCATATCCTCTGACAAGTAGATACATTTGTGTTTTTACAACCATGCAAAAGCATTCTTGTTACAATGGCAGCTTCCGGCAATTGACTTGGGATACAAAGCAACTTGGGCCTCCAGGTGCATCTGTCCAAGGCTACAGGATCTGAGTTAGTCCTGCCCTGCCAGTGTGAACCTGGGGTAGGGCAAGACTTACAGGACATTCTAGTTTTTTCTTGGCTATCCCCAGAACTACAAGTTCTAGGATGGTCATGTCATGCCTGGGGCAATCCCAGAATATTACGTTTCTCTGATGGCCAGGTCTTGGGTATGTAAGTGAAAGAAATGCTCACTAAGGAAAATTATTAAGAACAAACTGTATATGAAGTTGCCTGTATGATATGACTTGAGATGGCCCGGGGCTGTCTTGTCAGCAGCAACAGAATTTAAAAATGAAATAAGGTGAACATTGAAAGGATACTAAATGTACATTACTCTGGTGAGCATTATTCACATTGCTTGACATGTATTAGTTGCTCAATAAATGTCTAATAAATGAGTGGATAAATGAAAACATGGCCCAGTTTCTGATGTAAGCCATAAATTTCATCTGTCTAAAGCCTGAACATTGCTAGTATAAGAAATTTATTACCCAATGTAAGATTTCTTAAGCTCTCTTTTTGTGCCTTGGACTTTGGCAGTCTGATGAAGGCTGTGGACCCATCTACTTAGATGGGTGTTTATTTTTTTAACAATTTTATTGAGACATAATTGAAATAGAATAAACTTTGCATATTTATAATACAATGTGCAATATGATCAGTTTTCACATATGCAGACACCACAATCAAGATAAAAACATTTGATCACTCCCAAAAGATTCTTCATACCCATTTGCAATCTATTCCTCCCTCCACCCCATCTCCAGGTGCTTTGAGAAAGACACTCCCCAAACCATGCTTGCCTTTAAACTCCACAGCAATCAACACAGAAGAGGACTTCTGTGAACAAATGTGAGTTTTTCCCACACACACCAAGCAGGGGACACTAGCTGGGTGACCTCTCATTCAATTCCAACACTATCTACCCAGAGATAGCGTCACATCCCACAGGGTGAGGACTCAGTCCCCAGGACTGGCCCCTCAAAGACACCAGTCACAAGTATGGGCCTCCGAGGCCTGACAGTTTGCTCAGTTTGTATGTTTATATACATTACATATGTACGTATCCATATATGTGTATGAATACATATGCACATCTATTATCCCATTCACTAATCTAATATTTTTAGTTTTATAATCATTCATATATTAAAGAATTTAAGAGGACAATATGCTCTATTGTATATATCCATATTTTCACCATCGATGTTGGTATGCCTTTATTCTTTCCCTCTGATATTATTGCTCCTCAGCCTGTAGAAATTCCCTTAGCATATTTGTAGAACAGGTCTGCTGGTGGCAAATTCTCTTTGTTTCCCCACATCTGAGAAAGTCTTTATTTTGTCTTCATTTCTGAAGGACATTTTCACTGTATAGGGTACCCTCATTTGACTTTTTTTCTGTCGGTGCTTTAAAAATATCATTTGACTGCCTTTTGACCTCCACATTGGCTGATAAGACCATTTAAGTTATTGCTGATATGACAATTTAAGTTATTGCTACCTTGTACATAATGTATCTTTTTCTCTAGTTACTTTAAAGACATATATATTTTTAATGCTTTTTATTTCTCTTATGAGAACGCCTATCTTCCCATTCATTTCAAGTTATGTTTTCTTTACCTTAGAAAACATAACAGCTGCTTTGAAACTTTCATCTCATAATTCTAGTACCTTGGTCATCTCAGGATTGATATCTGTTGATTGCCCAGTCCCTTGAAAATGGGTCCCATTTTCCTGGTTCTCCTGTGTGGGGAATTTTGAAGCATACCTTGGACCTTGTCCATATCCTGCTATTTAGACTCTGGGTCCTCTAGAGAATGTTGAGGTCTGTGATTTAGTAAAAAGTCAACTTGATTAGGGTCAGACTCTAAACTCTTATCTTCTGTGGGCTGTGTTCAAACTTCGGTTCAATTTCCAAAATCTTTGCTATAGTTCAGTTATGGCACATGCATATGTAGAGCCTGAGGCTTTTATGGGCTCAGGCACAGAAATGAGGAATCTCTTCTGGATCTCTCCCCTGCAGGACTTGCCTTCATACTCTCTAGCCCACAGGTACCCCTTTTCCTGGCTCCTCTGGCAGGAAAAAAAAAGGGAGGGGTATCTCTTGGAGTTTAGCTACCTCTACCACCAAGAATGTACCATTGTATCATTGGGGCCTTCCCTCAGGCAAACCGACATATAAGAAAAAAAAATGTGAAATTCCTACCCACCTGGTTAACTTCCCCAGGATTTGACTTCTCTCAATGACTCACCTGTGTAGTTGTTTTTTTTTTTTTTTTTTTTTTTTAGTTTTGATCCAGAGTTTCTTTTCATCATCAATGGGATATATGTGCTGTCAGAACCACCATGCTAAATCGGAAACTCTCAGATAAGGATTTCTTATTTCAAACCTAAATGGGTATACTTATTATCCATTTGAGGTTAAGGGATTTTATCTGGTCTCCAGTGAGAAGACATTTTAAATATAATTAGAATGTCATTGTACATCTTTGTGGTTTTGTTGTATATAAGTAAGCTTCAATTAGCTATATGATAATATGTTTATAGTTCCCATTTTTGAATGTTATTGCTGTTCCTTTTGCTGTCTTTATAAAATGAAGTCCAAAACTAGAAAAATAAAAGTCATTCAAATTCTGCATAAGGCTTCAGAATAAGGTTTTTAAATGCTTAAAATAAAAACAAAGAAAATCAATTGTGTAATATGCTTATCTGATTGTGCACGATGTTTTAATTCTCCCATTAAGCCATGACATTATCAAATGTTAAAATTGAGAGAGTCCTTGTAAGTCACTCAGTTTGCTCTCATTATTGTATAAGTGAAGGGCTGGGGACAATAAAAATATAGTGACATTTTCAAAAGCCTAGAGCTGATTAATGACAGAACTCATACTTTAACACAGATATTCTGATCAATTCTATTAATCTAGTCCAATTCTTTTGCTCACAATTAGACTTAAATATTCAGTCCTTTAAACTAAGGCATTGTATAATCAAGATTTGCCATGGAAAGGTCATCACACTTACTTATACGGCCATGACTCTTATTAACTGCAAAAATCTTTAAGTGAGTTTCTCTCAGGCATATTATAAGAATCATTTCATTTAATCAACAAACAATACTCTGAACTATGTATAATTTTTAGCTCCATTTTCTAGATGAAGGAATTGTTAAGAGATTAGAGATATTAATCTGTCCAAGGTTGCAAAGCAAGTAAATTGGCCAAGGCTGACTTCAAAGCTTATAAATTGACCATTCTAACCCGAAAGTCTATAGTGCTAACTCTATGAAATGACATCTCGTGATCCAGCCAAAAAGTTATTTTTGTAAATTTATTAATGTAAAATTACAATAAAATGTCACCTTTGGTTTTCTATACATCAAATTACTTTTATTTAAATGAATAACATTACACGTAATACAATTCATCCTGGAAAATCTTAACTGTGATTTACATACAAGCATCCAGTAGATATTGATTGAAGAAATGAGTGATGTCACCATCTTCATTATCATCAGCTCTAATAAATGTTATGAAACATCATGTGTCATGCACTGTTCTAAACTCTTTATGTGTACTTTGCTTTTTAATTTTCAGAACAAATCTTCTTTATTATATACCAGATGTGAAAATTGAGGCACAAAGAAGTAGAGTAACTATCCCAAGTTCATAAAGTTAGTAAATAGTAGATAGAGCTGGGACAAAAAATCCAGGCAACTCTGCGAAGAGTGCTTTTAACCAACATAAAAAGAAGAGCATATGTCAGTACTTTTTCAGTGAGGAAATATCCCTCAATATTGATTTTGTTTAATAACACATAATTAGGCACCATTTGACATTTGTAATCATTTCATTATTTAGTTTTGCAATTTTGACACCCCACTCTCTGCCATCTTGGCTACTGTTCCCCAAATGGGAGCAGTATGTAAGAGTTCAATCCTACTTTCTTGCTGTCCTTACCTAATTGTGAAGTTGTACTCTTTTAACAAAATTTCAAAGTGAAAACAGACCTATTTAGAAAAATAGATGAAATAACCATATAACAAGTGTTCTTAAAGGCAGCTTAAAAAAAAAACTTCTCAAAGACCAAATAAGTACAGTAGGATTTGATGTCCTTACCAACAGAATTTCTCCATTTCCTTTACCAGTTTACCCCAAATCCCTCCCTGATGGTCAGCATAAAATCTAACTCGGTCAAAGCTTTCTCTCAATAGCTGGGCTCTCTGCATTCTAGTATGTTACCTACCTCTTCTGAATTGGCCTTCCTAATTGTATCATCCTAATAAAGTCTATTTTCTTCTTTAGAAAGAAAAAAAGCAGACTTTTTTGGGGTAGAGGGACCATGTGTTATTCAAATTCACTACATGTCTTACCCTCACTGTTCAATAAAGCCTCACTTAATGAGTGAACAAGGAAAGCCCCTAGCAGGCTTATCACAAGCATCCATAGATGTTAAACTAAAACAGAATGACAGAGAAAAAACTGCACGATGTGTCTTACTTCCATCTCCTCACTCTTTTACAATGACTTTTTACAAAAAAGAAGAACTCTTCAACCTTCCTCTTTCTGGTCCTCAACTTCTCTTTGCTATTCCTATATTGTTCTAACTTGGCTGGATACAAAATGCTTGCATTTAACCCTTGTTTTCTTCTCTAATTGTATCCTCCATTTGGCTTTCTATAGCCAAGTATTTCTTCAAAATAATGTTCTCAAAGGACCACTTTTTCCTACTAAAACAAAATATTTTAAATAAAACTTAACCATAGCTATTGAGCCAGATGTTTAATTCAATGTCATGATATGTAGAGTAAATTTGGGGGAAGAGATGACTTGATGAGAAAAATTAAGCCTGAAATATCTTTCAGTAATTGCAATTTCAGAAACAAGAATTTATGGAAAGCGAAAACACAGACATGTTTATCACAATGTCTGTAAATGTTAAAAAAAAAATAGGTAAAACAACATATGGGTTAATATCTTGCTAAAAATAAAATATTATTTCCTTAGCACCAAGTGGGGAAAGAAACCACAAAGACTTGGGTTCTGAAAGCTTCCATGCTCATTATACCAGAAAAATAAAATACTTTATAAGTTAAGTTAATTTTGCTAACGTACGAGATGGTGTCCAAGAGTTGGATTCTGTGCTACCTCTCCCAAGAACTTTTTCGGTAACATATGTGTGAGCTAGAGATGGGAAGGGTTTTAGATGAACCCCTCCAGGTTCTCTGAAACAATGTTGGCTCAGGTCTACATTTCCTTATTAAACTCGTGCTGGACTTACGGGTGCTTGGACATGAAAGCTGCAAATTCCTGACAAGGTTGTGACCCTCTGTGGTGGGCTTTGCAAGATAATAAAAAGGGTAAATTCCCAGCTGTGTACATGTCAACTAGTGAACCTCAAAAATAGGGTCATTGAGATAGACAAAGACTTAATTTTATATAGGTTAAAAAATAGTAAAGAGCATAAGTTAGAGAGTAGGGAGATGGCAAAATATGGAATAAGAAATCAGCTTGCTTACAGGTGTGTGGGGAGGATGGAAAGTGCCTTGCTGGCCTCCTAAATAGAAAAAGGAGAAAGCAATAAGCAACAGAAGATTCTTAATGATCTGAATATGGCCACAGATGCCTGAGGCTGGGCCTATTTCAGGCCAATAATGAGCTTTTGGGCTTATGGAGTCATTTATTTGGCTCTGCCTCCTGGAGCCCAAGGGCACTGTTCATTAGGAAGCAGGAACTTTACCTAAGGGTTGTTTGTGTTGGTCTTTCTTGCCAGAATGAATTGTTCATTAGCATCTGAGAGAAATTCACCTTCTCCCTCTACAGATAAATGGTTTAAAATAAAACTTGTTGATTGCGGTTGGGGTGAGAAGGGAAAGGGGTGCTAAGCCCCTTTGATGGTGGGTGAGGGGCACATAAGCCTGTGCAGTATATATAAATCCCAAATCACTGCATAACTAACCAGGTTTTATCATTAAAATGGCAAATTAACTTTGAGCTATGTATGGTCCAGTTATTTGGGTTGACTTAATGATATAATTGGATCAATCAAGTGGTAATTCACTTGTTAATGCAAGCTATCAGCTAGTAGTCCCATTGTATTGTCACTGCACCTAACCACCACCAGCAATCCTCCAGGGATTTTCTTGCTCCATGGAGAAGACTAGGGGTGAATAGGGGATGGAGAATTCTGGGATTTGGAATGCCAAAGTCTTGGTGAATGTGGCAGCCATGTGGTGACTTCTTGCTTGTCTTATCTGATGTGATAGTATAGAGGTCTCTTCGCTTTTTACTGGGGAACTTAGGCTTAATGGTATTTTGCAAGTGATTATTCCTATTTTTTTGTGGAGCCTTTGTCAGTAATGACATGGAAATGTTAACATGTTTTTTTTTTTGTTTCTCTTTTTCCTGAAATTATCTAGAAAGTAATTTGGAGAGTTGAAAATGCATGTAACCTAGAGATTATAATAGAATAATTTAAAAAATAAAAAAGAAAAAAAGTCAATTTATCCAAAAGTAAACTTACTTTCCAGATGGAGATTTTCATAGTCTAGAATGAGGTGCACAGAGAGGCTTATATAACTGGCTAGTGACAAGAATGCTCAGAAACAAATGCTCAGCTGCATGAAGGGTGCTGCTGGTGACATCGGAGCTGCAAATTTCTCACTCCCCAAAAGGACAGAAGAAATTGGCTGCTGCAAATCAGAAAACCAACTTTTGTCCTGAAGGTTCCCCTTAATTGAGGTTAATTGCTATGTTTCCTTAATTACTGTGCTTTTCCCTAGTTCTAGCAAATATTCCATTGGCCCTAACTCCAGCAATAGCCACTGAAATGTTGTAAAATTACCCGTGGCTGGAAGAGGGAGCAACACATTAAGAAAGCCCCTTACAGATTGCATTAGTTCTTGTGAGGACCCACTGCTAATGATTTCTCAGCAAATTGAGCTTTGGTAATTTAAGCAGAACACATCTTTTTTCACAATATATTCCTCAGATGCAGAAATATACAGATGCTTTCACAGCCCTACATGACTAATTAATAACCTATAAATTAATTATAGGTGTCCTTTGTATCTCTCGCCCGATTACTTTAATGTTCCTTCCCCACCACTTTCTTTTTTTAATTAAAAAAGCTCTCTTCCTATCAAATCTGCCAAGACTGGGAATCTCAAATCTTTAAGCTTTTTCTAATCCTCAGTATTTGGAATCAGTAAGGATATTTGGAAGCAGTAAGGAGTGTCAACATAAAAATTCATTGTACCCACCAGCTGCATTAACATATTTTTTTCGGAAGCATCTTCTACTGCTGGTTTTCATGTTAATGTATTTCCAGTGTCTTGCTTCAAGTGAAAAGTGCCCTGTTTCTCTCTGCCCTAGGTTCATATGAATCTTTTCCAATGAACAATATAGCTATTATCACTCTTGGAAAGTGTAAAATTTTGTGAACGTACCATAGTAAATTATTTATTTTTTATTTTTGTCAATTTAGCTGTCCTCTGTTTTACTTGGCTTAGAGAGAATGAAATTACCAGTGCCAAGCTCAGCAATTGGAACTGTCTACCTACAGAATCAAAGAAATGAGAAAATGATATACATTGCCTCCAAAGCAAATGTTTGCCATTTGCTCCATAACTTTTAATGTCTTATTATTTAATAAAATAATGAGCTATGAATCAGCAAAGTTTGCTTTATTATTTAACCTTGTTACAATTTCCAATCACATATTGCCTAGACTATGTCATGCTTTCCTGATTTTGGCAGTATATAACTTTCATTTGGGACCTTCATTATAAAAGACAATATTTAGATCATTTGAAGGTGTTACAGACTGGAGATTCAAATTGATTTCTTTTCAGCAGGGGCTTTTCTTGGAACACTAATTTCTTGACTACTTCATGAAGTCTCTGGATACTTGCCATTTATCGATTTCATACCATGTCTTCAAGAACTGACAGTTTAGTTGTGAATTAATAAGGAATCTCCAGAAGACATATATCACTGAGCAAACAATGATTCTTCATCCATATGCATCATTTTAATATTATACTTACCAACATAAAAGATGGGAGGAAAAGATAATATATTCATATTTTTTAAATTTGGTAGATATAGTAAACTACAAAAAAATTATGAGAATAATATTAAAATTCTCACGTATCCAGAAACCAATGTTAAAAATTATAAAATATTTTTTATTGTTGCTTATGATATATATATTTAAAGGAAATGAAAGATTAAAGAAAAAAAATGTACCATTAAGCTTCTTTCCCAAACTTTTTCACCCTTTTCCTTACTCAGAGACTACCACTATCAAATTCTTGGATATATTTCCAGTTCAGTATTGTGTATGTGCATGTCTATAAAATAGACGTGTTTTATATTAATGTATCATACTGCATTCAACAGTCTTCATCTTGCTTTTTCATACTAAATGTGCTTTTAGATCTATATATGGAAATCAGTAACTCCAACTTGTTCTTAATTACTGTGAAGTATCTTATTATTTTCCATAATATATGTATAGATTTTCTTACTGTTGGATATTTAAGTTGTTTCCATTCTTATAGCCATTATAAGGAAGGCTTCAAGGGACATTCTTGATAAGTTTCGTGATGCGTATGTGCAAGAATTTCACTGTAGAATATATTCAAAAGTACAGCTGTGGGTCCTAGAGCAAACACATATTTAACTTACTAGATATTAAGAAATTGTTCTCCAAAGTTCCTCCCATTTTAAAGAATCTTTGCTCTTGCATCAGTGACTGTTCCTCCATAAATTCATCAACTTATAGTATTTTGTACTCTAAACAAATTTTGCCGAATGAATAGTTAGACAATGGAAATATTTTAAAAAGGCATGAATTTGTGTTTATCTGATACTTCGTGAGCCTGAGCACCCTTTCATGAATTATTTTTGAGAAAAGGCACCCTTTGGACTGCCTTGTCTATGAATTGCTTGTCTAGATCTTTTTTCCATTTTCCTATGTGGTAGCTTATGTTTTCCTCATAAGTAAGTAGGGCTATTTTCACATTTAGGTGCTAATCCTTTATTTTAATCTTTGTGAGTATTATCTTCTGGTTTTTGCTGATTCAACTTTGTCCATTTGCCTTTTATGGGAAGCATGTTTTCACTTTAATGTAGTTAGTCCTAATTATCTATTTTTTTCTGACTTATACTTTAAGCTAAGAAATATATTCATCTCAGAATTTATGAAGAAATTCTTTTAAATATTTCTCTAATAATTGTAAAGTTGGTTGTTCATATTTTGGTTTTTAATCTCTTGTATTTAATTTAGGTGCATAATATGAAGTAAAAATTCAATTTAACTTTTTCCATAAAGAAAACGAATTGGCTTAACACTATCTTTTGCTGTCTGTCACATACCAAATTCCCTACATGCTTGGTCTTTCTCTGGGCTCTTAATTCTGTTGCATCGAGTACCCTATTCCTACATTAACACACCCAGATTTAATTACTATAGCTTTTTAACAATTCTTGCTCTCTGGTAGAGTAAGTACCACATCCTCGTTTATTCTTTTAAATTGTGTTAGCTGCTGTTGTATCTTTATTTTTTAATATGAATTTCAATAATAGTTTTGAGGCCGGGCGTGGTGGCTCACGCCTGTAATTCTAGCTCTCTGGGAGGCCGAGGTGGGCGGATCGTTTGAGCTCAGGAGTTCGAGACCAGCCTGAGCGAGAGCGAGACCCCATCTCTACTATAAATAGAAAGAAATTAATTGGCCAACTAATATATATAGAAAAAAATTAGCCGGGCATGGTGGCACATGCCTGTAGTCCCAGCTACTTGGGAGGCTGAGGCAGCAGGATTGCTTGAGCCCAGGAGTTTGAGGTTGCTGTGAGCTAGGCTGACGCCACGGCACTCACTCTAGCCTGGGCAATAAAGTGAGACTCTGTCTCAAAAAAATAAAAAATAAAAAAAAAAAAGTTTTGAGATGTGTTTGAGATTCTTATGGAATATGTAAACATGTAAAAACTAATATGGATGATTATAAACATCTTATGATATTAAACATCTATCCACAAACATAGGATATGTCCCTATTAAATCAAAGGCTCTTTCGGAATGTTTGATTATATTTTATGTATTTCTGTTCTTGCTCATCTTTTGTTTGAGTTATTCTTAGCTTGCTTATAATTTTTCTTGATATTGTTTAACTGCATCTTTTAAAACATACTTTAAATGATTATTTTACTATTTTTTCTATGCTTATATTAATTACAGCAACTCGGATGAAAAATCTTATTAAATTCTAATCTTTTGTTTTCATTTCTTTTGGATTTTCTTTGTAGAGAATTTTCTCTCTAGTGTTCATTTCTTTTTTTCTATTATTAGCTTAGAAAGGACTGCCAGGAAAATGTTGACCAGTAGAGATGATACTAGCCATCCCCCTTATCTTATTCCTGACTTTATTAGAACTGCTTCTGAACTCTACCATTAAGCGCTGTTCAATGTATTATAGATACAATTTACTAAGAAAATGAAGCATCACCCTATTAATAACTTGCAAAGGACTTCATCAACAATGAGTATTAAATTGAACAATTGCTTTTGGTATGACTATTGAGATAATTATATGTTTTCTACTTCTTGATCTGTTAATGTGGTGAATTACATTAATATATTGCCATGTAATATCTTGGTTGTATTTTTTTGAATAGCTGATCATATGCATCATATATACTTGAATACTTGATCATACACATTGTTGAATTTGGTTTTCTAATATTGTATTTAGATTTTTGCATCTACGTTCATAATGAGATTAGGCCATTATACACTGGAACTGTTTATACCAGATTTAAGCATAAAGACATACTAGAGTCATAGTTTGGGAAGGATGAATCACTCCATTTTTTCTCTTCTCTTAAACAATTCGGATAAGATAGACATACACATAATGTATTCCTCGAAAGTTCAGTGAGATGCCAGTAGCACAGTCTGAAACTGGTGGTTTTTGCAGTATGCGTGTAGAAAAAGTATGTACTATGTGGGAGGTAACTGTTTCTTATTGATTCAATTCTTCTAACGCTATTATTTGTCTAATCAATTCATATGTATTTTCTACAATAACAGTTAATTATGATTTTTTTGTAAAATTTTGCAATTATCTAAGTTTGCAAATTTATTGTTATATATTTTCTGTAGGATTCTCTTAACAGTCTTTAAAATTCTACTGTATTTGAAATTATGTAACTTTCTATAATATAGATATTACTATCTATAATATAAATATTACTTTTCTGTGCCTTCTCTATTCTTTCCTGTATTACTTTTTTTCCAGATGTTTATTTATGTTTTAAGGGCTTATTTAGTTTGTTTGGTTTATAAGAATCACTTTTTTATTTCTATTGATTTTTTTCTATTTTTGTAATTTCTACTGTTTATATACTTTCCATTTCTCTACTGCAGCTATAAATTGCTCAGTTACTAACATTGTTTATTTTGGCACACAAATTGCATCAGATTTGGCAAGTGAGATCTCCTTCAAGCTAGTACGCTTGTCTTTTTTGACATTTCCTCATCATTCTTGAGGCATATCTTTTCTGGAATAGCAAGTTGTTTTCTGGCCCAGTCTGGAATGAGATACTTTTCTAAGAATTCCTTGTTCCTATTAGTGGAGAATAACATTTAGAAACCCAAATCAGGGTGCCAGTTGTGTTCATTGCTATTGGAGGGTTGGTACTCTGAGGCAGAGCTAAGGTGTATATATACATGTGATGCACATATATCACAATATAGTATGATACATAGACGTAAGCATTTATATTTATATTTATCTCTATAGCTTGAAAACCAGGTACTCAAACCAAAACCTCTTCCAATTTCAATACAGCAAAACTGGTTTATTCTAGATTTCTCCTATTCTGTATTTGTAACTCTTTCTCCAATAATGAGAAATTTGGCTCCTATTATCTTTAGCATATGTACTTATTTAATCAGTCCCCGTGTTTGTAACCAATCTCCCATTACTGCTGCTACACTGTCCACTGAGCAGAAACCCTTCCCTCTCCTCCTAGGCTCTGACACCCTCTAGCTGGCCACCCCTGCCCACACCATGTGGGTGCACTTTCTTCTCTCAGTTGGGTTCCAACCCTCAGTGCTGAATACTCCATCAGTCAGGTGTCCTCCTCCTCATGGTCAGTTCTGAAACCCCACTTGGAAGCTTCCATTTGCAGGGACATCCTGTTCTCCCTGTTGGGGCTCACATCCCCATTCTGCGATGCCCCCTCCAGTGTGGAGACCCTCTTCACTCACTTGGGCTTTATACCACTCCACACTAAGCTGCTCAAATACAGAGACACCTCTCAAAGCACTCAGGGTGAACATCCCTCCTGTAAGAAAAATCCTCTTTTTAACACACCTGGGCTCTGGTACCTTGCTCAGATCCAACACACATTGCCAGGTCATCTCTCAAGCCCCTCCCTCCAGGTGGACGCTCTCTGCCCCCACCTCACCGTCCCCGCCTCTTCTTTTTTAGCACCTCACACTAAGCCATGTCCCGCTTGGACATTCCTCCTTATCTTGTCCTTGCCAGGCAGTCATCATCTGTGAATGTCCTCATCACCCTGCTCGGGCTCCAGATCCCACTCTGGGTTACTGGGGCTCAACTGCCCTCCAGCACAGACTCTTAGTTTGCTCTATTCAATATAGCAACTTTAGGCTTATTTTGCTCACCAAAGGAAGAAAAGGGAAGAAAAAAATAGGGAAAAGAATACACTTAAATTTTTAACATACATTTTTTTATTTCAGCATATTATGGGGGTACAAATGTTAAGGTATGTATTTATGCTTCTGTCAAACAAATTGAGAAGCCTAGAAAATTTTTATCATGTCCCCTTCCATCTTGTGCGTTATTTGCCTATATTTTAGTTCCACTTTATTATTAAGTATCATCACCAGTATTGTTGTTTCTGTCATTATTATTATAATGATTTTTACAGTCTAAATTTATTGAGTTTGTTTTACATGGTAATCTGTTTCTTCACTCATTATTTATTGCATTGTTTTTCTTTCTTCTAAGTTTAATTTTTTTTCCTTACCAAATTTGGTTATTTTAAAAAAAGAGTGTCTATTAGTAGGAAAGTTAGTCATCCTTGGGTGATCTCTTATTTCTCAACATCCTATTCCCTTCTTTTGGATTTATTTATTTTTTTCTTGCTGACATTTATATTTTAGTTTATCTTATAGTTTTAGTCCATCTGTAGTAACTTTTGTTAACCTTTGTGGATCTCAAAATCTTTTTACTTTGTCTTATCTTGAATGGTAATTTATCAGCATATAGATATAAAGATTTCTAGGTTTACACTTATATTACCCCAGAATTTTAGAGATACCATTCTACGTTTTATGTTTTAGCATTTTCTGCTGCTTATGGGAAGTCTGACCAATTGCAATTTCTTTGTAATTAATTTTCTTTTCTCTTTAGATACTTTAAGGAGTCTTTGCCATAGATTTCTGTCATTTCACTATTACATTTGGGGTGGTAGTATGTTTTCGGCTCATTCAGTTAGGGACTCATATCTTTTTCCCTTGACAAGTTTTATACTTGTACCCCTGTATTTTGCACCCCTGTCTCACCCGTGCCTTTTTTCGTGAGCTGTATCCAGGATAATTTTTTCATTTCTAGTTTTCAATTAGCAATTCTTTTTTTTTTTTTTTTCAGTAGTGTCCTGTCTGGTGTTTACTCATCCCCTTAAGTTTTTATTTGAATGAATATATTTTAGTTTTCAGAATCTCCATTTGGTTAATGTACAAATCTCCCTGTCTGTTGTATATAGGGTTCTCTTCTTGAGGCATCATTTCTACTTCTTTATTTATTGCTTTTTAAATACAAATTATTTTTAAGTCTCTTTCAGACTTGTCTGTGGTTTGAATTTATCAGAGTTTAAATTGCCCTATTGTGTCTTTTCTTTCACGTGTCTTTCCATCTTTTCTCTTGCTTATTGCTTCCTGTGCCTTCTAACTTCTTGAAGGAATCTAAATTCCACCTCATTGAGTACTGGGGATATGAGGACCATATTCTCCTTCCTAAACCTGAATCAGTACCCCATCTGTTAAGGCCTCCGGCTGGTGTTACCATCACCATGAACACTGAGGCTTTAGCTTCTGGTTCACACTCTGATGTTTTAGTTACCATCTTATTTCTAGCATCTAGAGGAAACCTTTCTTTCTGGTTAACATGGCTCTATAGTTCTTAAATTTAAGAATATTTCTATTTTTGGAAGCAAGTAGAACAATCAGAAAGAGGATTTGGAGAAATTTGCACTTCAGTGAGAGCTGCCATATTGATCTAAAATCAGAGCACTATACTATTAATAATTAAGAAGAGATTAAAAATAGGAAAATATAGTAACATCTCCAATTAAACTTGCATATTAAAAATTTGAGATAAGAGCTAAGAATTACCTTTGTAATACTTTTGAAGGAATTATAATTACTAGGAAAAACCCAATGTGATAGACTTTAAATTGCTTAAGTACATAGTGTATATTTAAAGGTATTTCAGCACTTATTTTTGATGCATTTTTCCATTAATTATAAGTGATATATTGATAAATGACATGTACTGAGGCCCATCTTTAGATTCTTGGGTTCCATTTTCATAATTATTTCCCTTTTCGGTGGAAATTTGTTTTCTTCTCTTTGTGTTTAAGAATCTCTTCTTTAACCCATTTTAAAATATGAGAATACATGGCAGAATTCCATGATGTTTTGAGTATTAATCCAATACAGTTTTTCCTAGGGATATTTACAATTTAGATGAAACTCAGAAGGATGTATTAGAAGAAGGGATTTGTAGTGGGAGAATTCTAGCCCAGCAAAGTAGTGCTGCATTTGTGGGCTCAGGCATATCATGATAACTTCCCTAAAATCATATTATATGGATAATTGCCTCGGACCAAACACCAGTCCTGCCACTAATAAAAACCAAACTTAGTAGCTTGTCTCTGAGAACATTTTGCTGGTATAGTTTGAAAATGTTATTAAAATGTATAACAAATACATTAAAATAATTATTTGGAAATTTCTTACATTTACACTCATTCTATCTGCTTTAATTTGTTTTATGTCACAAACTTAAAATATACTTATTTATGATGAATGCTTATTATAACTTCTAAGTAATAGAAGTTATATTGTGTATCCTCTAAGTAATAAAGAATGTAATAGGGATATATAAATACTAAATTATATAATACAATCATATGCCATAAATTCTTACCAAGGATTCTTTAGATTTGTTGACTTTCTTATTACTTTGAGAAAACAATAAGAGATTTTAATAATTTCCTCTGAAAAAAAAATCTTTGTAAATTTGGAGGTAGAGTGATCCTAAATCTCCGATCAGAACTCAGGTTATATTCTCTGATTTTAGACCATCTGATTTCTTTGTAGCATACAGATACAATTAATCATGAACCATCTCAGAAATAGAATTGTTAACTTTTCTTTTATGATGATAGTATTTTGTTCTTTTCATATTTTCTGAAATCAGACGTGTGAGGTTAGTGATATCAGTTTTAATTCTGGACCTCTAAGCAAAATGAATAAAAATAGCAGATGCTTTCCTCATGCAAAATACGAAATTAATGATTTATATTAAAAAGATTCTCTTTTCTTTACAGATTTCCTCGCCCTCGTGTTTTCACACACACTCCTTTGCTGCTCACTTGAGTTAGATGACATGCACTCCCAAGGGTTATATCCAATATTCTATAAGATTTTTAAATCCCTTTTGCACTATTAGATTTATGCAATTTTAGAGTGAAATAGACCTCAAGGACATAAAGTCCTCTGAGAAATAAAATTTAAATCTATTTCTGGTTACTGTTTAGTGACTTCCAACTTAAACCTATCCTTCCTTCACTTTCTGTCTCTCACAGACATAAAAGCCATATTTGGCATACACTAATTTTTCAAAGTTAATCGGGTGAGGTATGTGTTAGATATGTTTTTTTTAATAAAAAAGTATTTAGGAAGACTTTCTTGAATGCTTTTAAGATAATTAAGATAGCTTATGGGTGCTGAGAATCACTATTTTTCATATGTATATATTCATACTAAGCCAACTCTTCTGAAACATTGCTTGGGTAGATTAACGTCATTTTGCACTCTTTTAATGCTTTCAGAATATTATGGCATTTTACAAAATTGGAATAACTCATGTCTATGTGGCAGATAATTTACTTTATCCATTAAAAGGGGTCTGTTGGGTCAAAAATGATGTTTACGATAATCTAAACAAATCATTTGGCTTTTTACAAATAACATTTATTTAAACCTCTATCAGAGATGAAAAAACAAAATATGAAGTTTCCAAACAGAACTTTATTTTACTTAACAAATAATGGAACATTAATATGATTATTCATGAGACTTATTCTTGAAGGATATTCTAATTAAAGGATATACTAGAGTTCATGAGTTTCAATTTAGAAGAAAAGAAGCTCTACTTTTCATATAAATATCTTGATACTCATTAGGCATAATCATTGAAATGATTTTCTAAATTGAAGTATTATGTTATAGTTAATGAAGCTTGTATTCAACAGTGCATATTAAGATAAGGCAAATTTCTTCACTTATAACATTTCCCAGGTTTGTTAAAAGATGTAGCATTGATCACACTGCCATGCACGTGTGCTGAGAGGCAGAGCCTGGCCTTGAATTTAGCCATGACAAAATGTGGAGGATTTATATAAATTATGCTAGTGCAGATTCTAGAAGGCTGTGGGTAGTTCCTTTTAGGGGATCTCAGTAAATTGGAACTAAGCTTAATCTTTGAAGGAGGTAAAGTAATCAGTTGGGCCAGGCTGCAGTTAATTCATTTTCGCACATACAATATATCTTAATTTTGCCATGAAACATTTTAGCTTTTGCATCTTTTATGAAATGTGCACATATGTGTGTGGTATATGTATGTGTGTCCTCTTTTTCATGATAGTTTTGCACTTATGTCTGACCTTCTCTACTAAAGAAGGTCCCTACTGAAGGCTTGGTGTCTGCTGCAGTGAAGCTCACAAGCTGTGTCATTAAACTTCTAAGTCCTGAAAGCAGTTATACTGCTTATTACCTGTGTGATCTTGGACAAGTATCTCCATATTCTGTTTTCTCATGTGTACAAAGGTGGCTTACTCAATTCAAGCTACTGTAACAACATAACAAAAAATGCCACAAACTGGGTAGCTTTATTTCTCACAGTTTTAGAGGGTGGGAAGTCCAAGATCCAGGCATCAGCTGATTTGGTGTCTGGTGAAAGCCCTCTTTCTGGTTCAGAGATGGCACCTTCTTGATGTGTCCTCATGTGGTGGAAAGGGCAAGGCAGTTCTCTGGGGTTCTTTTATTATATAAGCTCACTAATCCCATCTAATCTCCTCCCAACAGCCCCACCTTGTAATACCATCACGTTGAACGATAGGATTTCAACATATAAAATTTTGTGGGACACAAACGTTCAGACCATACCAAAAGAGTAGGTGAAAAAGAACCCCGGGTTCTCCAGAACTGATGGGGTTTCCTGGACACCAGTCTTGCAATAATAAAACCAAGAAATTACCAGGAAAAACTGGGAGGAAGTGGTCACCCTAACCAAGGAGGAAATAAAGGTACCGAGCACCAGTGGGGTGCTGAAACCAGCTCCTATGAGTTATAAGCACCAATTGTTAAAAAGTCAGAAATTTTGTGGGCCAACAGTAATATATTTAGAAGTATAGCGAACCCTTGGTAGCTTGAAAGATCTGTGATGGGAATGTTTGCACCATGGTAATGAGCATATACTACAAATCAGGGCATTTTTTATTTTCCAGAAATCCAGTTAGCTAGCATTCCACTGCCTACCACACACCAAAATTGATGAAATTACTATTGAAATAATCCATGTACAGTGCTCAGTGAAGCGCATGGTGCAAGGTAAGTGTTAATTCAGTGTTACTAATTAGAAATTTAGTGTTATCAATATTAATTATGTATAAGCAGTCAATATATATATGTTAAATTGAACTGAACTGTGCCTGAAGTCACTCCCTATAAATTATTTCAAAGAATTTTTTAAGTTTATTGAAATAATTCAATAAATTTAAAGTTATCCGAGATATACATTAAGTACATTTTCTAGGTCTCCAAACTGGTGGTTTTCTCCCTCTCTCTATTTCCTCTAAATTTCCTCTCTGTGAAACTAAAAAGCCTCCTCTTCTTCCTTCCCCACTATTGCTAGTACTCAGACATTGCACAAGTCTGGCTGGGCCAGTGACAATATCTCTAAGAGCACGTGAAGAAGTAAGCATCGGTGCTGTGCAGGGAGTGTGGTAAATTAGATTATGCTTATTAGGTCTGTTCCTAGAGGACACAATGAAGCTGGTCTCCTCTGTTGTGATTGACACCCCCACTACTTGGCTTGCCCTTGCCCACTGCCCAAATCTTCCTCCATTTCTCTCATCTCCAAAACAGCTAGAAATCCCTCTTCTTAGTCTTTGAATTATTGAGTTTAAAACATCTCTTTCAGTGCAAATCTATTACCTACTTGGGAAAGGTAACACACACATTAGATCATTAACATAGTGCAAATTAGGTTATCAAGTTAGCTCTAGCAAAAATCCTTGCTTTGAGAAAACTGGCCCAGGGGATGGCCAGAAAACTTTCTGCAGCTTGGGATGTTACAGAAGAGGGCAGATCTGGGACTGGAAAAGCTATAGACATCTGGTAGGCAGCACTAGGGAGTGCTGGTTCTTGGGATGGAGGCATGGATTAAAGGGGGAGAGCAGAGCTAGTGCAAGAAAGAAAACAAAGGGAAATAAGGGCAAATATGCATTCTTGATTCTTGATTTTTGAGGGCTAAGAGGAATTATCCAAGCAACCCTCTGAATGTTCAGATTATAGAAAGAAGCTGGAGCCAAGAGAGGTAAAATGGTTTAATGCCCTATCACAACTTTGTTGGGGCCAGTCTAGAACTTCAAGCCATATATATATATATATATATATATATATATATATGCCTAAGAATAAATGTGTCTAAGTAATTTTCCCTCTGCTTCATTGGGAAGCCTTGGTACAGAAAGGAAGACACAGTGCCTGGACTAATGCATGATGAATGAGCCCTAATCTAAACGTATTAGATCATCACTGGAGGATTTTGTCCTCTCTCTGACTCTGTCCAGCTGAAGCCAGCAGGCCATCCCTCCTAGGGAGGAACAGATCAATCTCTTAGGATGTGGATGTTGATTTGCTCTGAGGAGCCCTACTGGTCTCCCAGCAAGGCACTGCAAGGAGAAGCAGTGAGCAAGCCAGTCCGTTCCTTCTCAGTGTTGAGGGATTTCCAGCTGATCGCTCTGATTGCTCTCGTAGAGATAATGTAGCATCATAAAAGGGGAGTTTCTGTAGCAGCTTACTTGCAATCAATGGCTGCCTGTGGTGACCCGGCATTCCCTGATGGGAATGCTAGTTTCAGTGTATATACAGTTTAAGAGAGAAAGGGAAAGGATGCCTGAGGGGTACGGGGGAATTTCTGTCCAGACCTAGGTCTTCAAAAGTGCTGGAGTAGAAAGACAGGCCAACTGGAAAGTGCAGCAGCCAGGGTATGCCCAATACATGGACATGCATTAGACACTGGCCCAAGTTATTAAAAAAGATTCAATCTGTATATTTAACCAGATATTCATTCCTGCATCTGCTTGTATTCTCTCTCTCTCTCTCTCTCTCTCTCTCTCTCTCTCTCTCTCTCTCCAATGGTCCCTTGGCTTTTAAAACTATTGACTGAAAGCTTTTTCCTTCCTCCAGTCAATTCACTTCAAAAAGTATCTACTCCCGTGTCGTCTGCAGCGTACTCTATTCATGTAGAGCAAACAGGAAGAAAGCCTGGTCTCTGTGCTTCAGCCGCTAATGTCAGAGGCAAGTATTCAGTGCACACTTTTTCAAGATGTGAACTTTTGAAAAATAAAAATTAAAAAAAATTAGATGATGTTACGACATCATATGTGACTTCAGAAAACAAAGAGCTCATTGTGGATCATGAAGAATTGAAGCAGATATTCTAGCCCTTTGTAGGCAAGTGGCTAACTATTAATGTAAGATAAAAGATAATGAAAATAAAAGAACAGAATTTTCGGCAAGGGAAACCAGAGCATCGAAAGCACAGAGTTTGGAATAAACAGCATGTGGTGTCTGTGTGTGTGCAGTGTTTGTTCTTTCATACAATAAATATATCTTGAGCTGCTACATGTGTTGGCATTATTCTAGGGACCTGCATCATTCATCCTTGAAAAGAACAGTCATATGTCTTCTAGAGTTTATTTTCTAGTGGAGCCAATAAGCAAATGAATTATTTTAAAATAGTTTCAATTAGAGATTAGTACAAGTAAGAAAATAATAGGGAATAAAGTGATGGAAAGTGCCCGGGGTAGGGCTCTTGGAGTTAAGATGGCCAGGGAAGGTCTTTCTGAATTGGTGGCAATTTTACTGTGACCTGAAGAATGAAGAAAAAACAAGACATGTGAAAGGCCAGGGCAGAGCTTCCCACACCAAGGGAGCAAGTAAGGGCTGCAAAATGGAAATATTTTGTCAGGCTGCAGTCAACCCTGATTTCACATTAGAGTTACTTGCAGAGCACTTAAAAATATATGTCTGTAATTGGACCCCACCCAGAGAGAATCTGATTTAATTGGTTTGGGGTGGGACCAAGACATGGGTATTTTTTAAAACCTCCTCAGGAGATTCAAATGTTAGTAAAGCTGAGAACTGCTAGGGTGGAGTGCCGTGATCCTCAAACTCATGCCTCAGGATTCCCAGGGGGCTTGTTGCATCCAGATGGCTAAACATCCCCAACCCCATAGTCTCTGGTTCAGCATATCTGGGCTGGGGCCCAAGAATTTGCATTTCTAACAAGTTTTCTGCTAATGAAACTTGTTGCTGCTTCTCTGGGAACCACACATTGGACTAGAGAGCAGAAACAGGAGCTGGTACTGAAAGAGGAGGGGAGTGAAGTGAAGGAAAATAAAAGGAAGTTGGAACTTCTGTCCTGGAAACGGAGAGCACAGCCACAAACACAGAAATGACAAGGGCAGCTACGAAACTGAGAGGATGGATCTGGACAACCAAAGAGAAGACGTGCAAAGCAAAGTTCAGGCACAGATGGCAGGACAAATGCACAACCAAGAGGGCTGTTCTGGAGGAGTGGGGTAAGACATGCATGGGGAAGGGCAGACACAGAAGTGGCTGGGGAAAGAAGGGCAACTGGAAGCCAGACATAGAGTCATCAGTACCTATAGATGGTGTTTCAGCAATAGGACTGAATTTGGTCTTATACAGAGAGTTTAGATAAGTGAAGCTAGAAGTGAAGACCTGTGCTGAAAACGAGTGAGTAGCTAAGAAAGTAGAAAGCAATCAAATGCAAGTTCTTGAAACCACTACAGATCTACTTACACATTTAGAGAGTAGTCATGTGATGGAAATCAATGAGGAGGGTCAGGTGTGAGGATCTGGAACAAGCATGCTCTGTATAAATAGGTTGCCGAGGTTCAGTTCCAGGTGACTGTGGTCATTCTGGATCACAAGACTTCTCACTATCCTGCTGAAAATGCCAATGGAAGTAGCCTATGCAAATGGGCTTCAGTTTGTTTTTATGATATCATACATATCAAATCTGTGTACACCAAATCAACAGGGTTTATGGGCGAGTTTGTTACCTCTGGACTACTTAGTATTTATGATCCTTTGTATCTCTAAATTTGTGGTGTGAGTAAAAGAATAGCGATAAGTCATGCAGAAGTATTGTCTAGTGTTTAAAAAAAAATGGAGAAAGAGGGTTGACCTTACACACGTGAGCTGACCTATGTAGGCATAGTGAGAATCAGCAGTGGTCATGAACAGACTGCCTGATCAAAGCATGGAACTTAGCACGAGCAAGGTACTTGTTCATATTATACTTATGGGGTTGTGCTCAGTGTGGGGCATTTCATATAAAAACTGATAAGGATACACTAGAGGGCATTCAGAGAAGAAGACCGACCAGGAATATGAGGTTCTTCTTTTCCCAAGTCTAAAGAGAAATGGTTGACTGACTTGGAGATAATTTGCTTGAGGGAATGACTGCTCGGTCAGTGTAACTGTTCTCAAATTTTGAAAGAATGTCATGAGGAAGAGGAATTAATTTATTCCAACTAGCACAAGTAGGTTTTGTGGTGACTTTTTCCCCAATTTAATGAACATCTTTCCATAGTTTGAACCATCTGCGATGGAGTGGACTTCCCAGGTAGCAGTGAGCTTCCCATCCTCAGAAAGCACCATGCACAAAACGTACAACCACTGGGCAAGGTGATGTTGAAGGGACCCAAACATGCAGAGGATTTTTGTAAGATGACCATCCACAGGCCTCAAAATATGTGTTTTTATTATTCTATATCTTCTTGAAAATGGGCAAAATTCTGGAAAACTTTTGTGAAATAAATGAAAGTATGGATCCTGAGGGTCTGATTTGTAGCCATCACTTTCCCGGAAGATTCAGTAAGCCACAAGGGATGAGTGACCACAATTTTGGGACTGTTTAACCTGAACACACTCCCAGGTTCTATAACACATTTGCAAGATGAAAGGACAGTAAGCAGGAGAGATAATCAGATATAAGTCTTGAATAACCAAGTCAAAATCCTTTTACTGTTTCTAATACTGAGCATTTAAGTCCCCTACTAGGTACCAATTTCTATACTAAGCCTTTCCTTATTCCTCTCATTTTTGTCCTTTTAATACTCCTTTGGGATTGCTACACTTTCAATACCTATTTAACACTTGAGGGAAATTAAAGCCTCAAATCAGAAGCAGCAAATGAACCCAGGTCTCTCTGAGACCCATGCAACCTTGGGCAAGTCATTTAGTCCTTCTGAAAATTAGTTTTGGCATTTGTAAAATTAAGATACTATTTTTAGCTTAGAAGTTTATTGTTTGAAATGAACACCTCCATATGAACTTCTCTGTAAATTTTAAAATGCAGATATTACTATTAAAAATATGTGAATCCACGAAATAGACCCTCAATATCTTTTTCTCTTGCTACATGGGTAGAAGAGGTAGAAGAAGGTGTTTTGAGATTATGGGATTTTTGAGTTGAGAGTGATTTAAAATCTTTTATAATTCTGTGCTCTGCCCTGAAAATAATGAAGAAAAGGATTAAAAGAACAAACTACTATGCAGGCAGATTTCAATATTTAAAAATCAAGCCTATAACGGGATAAGCAATTGTCTCTATGTGAGTCCTGGCAATTTCAATGCTAAAAATATAAAAGCTGAAAAATAATAATATTTACATTTTAATGCAACAGTCAACCAAATGGCTCCTCATCTTTAAAATATCTGAGAAGACTGACTTTTTTTAAAATATGAAAATACAAATTATATCGTATTTCTTCGAATAGAGGAGGTTATCTGCTAGAAGAGAAAACACACTGGGCCAAATTCATCCTAATTCAAATCAACCTGCTCTTCCCCAGTCTTCACTGAGTGTGTGTGTTTCATTTAAACAAAGTCATAATCTCTTTTCCAGATACACATATCCTTTCACCAAGCTCCTTAGAAAATGAGCTCCCATTTTAATGTGTTTACATATAAGCAGAACAGTCATTCACAGTATTTGAGAGTCCACATATCTAGCTAACAATGATAAATACAACCTGTGGGTTTTTATTAATCCTCTTGGTCTTATTTTCTGAAAAATATCTTCACAATTAGAAACCATTGATTTACATATTGACATATTTGAAGATATTTAAAAGTAGCCTGATATGTTTATCACACACTTGCTTATCAGACATACTGCTTGCTCCTTTGGTTGCAACTTTATTAGGATTATTTTTCTCCGTCTTAAATTTTTGTTTGTTTTTGTTTTTTATTTCCTTTAAAGCCTACCTTTGGGTTAGGCCTGGCCTATTCCCTCCTTGAAGCCTGAATCAAATGCTGACGTTTGGTTCCTTTTCTATTTCTACAGCAATTATTGTCTATGCTACCTACTAAAACACTACTTGTAAGACAGTGGAGCTTGATTGTTTTTCCCCTCAGCATAATACATTCGTGAAAGAGAATCTTTAAATGGATACCTAATATATAAAATAGGAGAGAACCTAGCAGTGCCTTTCTGTTAGAATCCAATAGGCCTGACTTAGGAACTTGCAGTGAATTCTTACAAGTTTATGTTGTCTACACATTAATTTCGAATACAAGTAACTATTGCAAATCAGAAGCAGGGCTTAGTCACTATTGACACAGTTTTCAGTTCTGCATCACACCCAAATGGCTCCAGTCCATGGCCAGAGATAGGAACTTAGAGGTATCTCTCCTACCTGGTTTCCTCACTTTCTTTAAAGGGACCATTCAGGTTGTTGCCCACAAACTTCAAGTGACACACACCCTATTCCCTTATATATATATATTGCTAGTTGTCTTGCACTCTTTCTCTCTGTCTGACTTTTTATTCCTGCCCCACATGACACTGGGACAGGGACAGAGGAGTACTCTTCTGACTCATTATGTCCTTCTTGATCAGGATCTATAAGTAAAAAATCTTTGATTTTGTTTCCTATTATTGTAGCATACTGAATTTTCCTCTTCCATCTGAAGAACCAAGGGCTTCCCCAGGCCAGGGAGAACACTAGGTCAGGCTCCTAATGTCAGAGTGGTGGTCAAACAGGTATAAATTGGACACAAGTCACGCAAAAGCCACAGGGTGACTGCTGGAATAAAGTTTCCCATGTAAGGGACCTCCTGGTCATGGGTCAAACAACTAGGCATTAGGCCATCCACCAGGTAAAGGAAGTATTCCATGAAAGGCACACTGTGGACACTCCTGTCTAGTTCTCCTTCATTTTCCATCAGGGCAGTGTTGCTAGCCACCCCAATTTACCTGTGGACTATAAATGAGAACCACTCTGTCCCTGACCAGCAGAGAACCTTATCAGAACTTCTAAGATTCCCCAAAGCATAGTTTGGAAACCAATAAGGAAAAAGTTGCAGGTCCTCATTTTTGTAGGGGTTAGACAGGTGATATAAAGGAAGGATATGTGCTAATGGGAACTGGACTATAAGCGGTATGTGCTCAGTCTAAAGGAACTGTTATATCTCAAGCTCGTCCACTGATGTCAGGTAGAAACTAAAGGCCCAGTCTTTCTAGATCACATAATCCCTTCAAGAGAAGCCAGACTTCCAGATTGCATTTAATATAATCCTCTCAACTTTTGAATGTTAGCAATAAATTTATATATTCTTTATAAAACATTGACAGATCAAATAAAGCACATCTGCTGGCTTATTCTGGCCTGTAAACTGCCAGATAGTGACCTCTGCATTCTTGAATGCAGGCCTCAGGAAGGAAAAGGTCATGCTTGTTCTAGTTATTATTTTATCTTCAGTGCCAAGCACAATCCCTAGTGCAGAGCATGTGTCCATATCTGATGAATGAAAGAATAAATGATGAATGGATAAATTAAATAGACTACTATCATAATATTTCCAGCAATTTTATTGTTTCCTGAACTAAAGAAAGGCAATGTGGTGTAATAGCAAGAGCATCTGTTCAGAAGGATGAAATATAGATCCTAGTCTAAATCTGTCTGCTGCCATCTATGAAGTTTTAGACAATTCACTTTACTTTAGTCTTAGTTTCATCATGTACAAAATGCTGAGATGGATTACCGTGTTTTATTTTCAAATGATGTTTCAAGGAGCTTTTAGGATTTTGGTAGGAGATGATTCAAGTGGCTTCTGAAGGGATGAGACAGGTGCCTGATGAGGAGAGGGTCTTCTGGATTCCTGGATTCAGAATAAGATTACATTGGCTTTCAGCCTAAACAGAATTATTCATTTGCTTCTTCCAAGAACCCCGAAGAAATGACAAAAAATGTGTTTTTGTTTGCATGTTTGTTTGGTTTTTTTATAAGGCATAAAAATACACAGACCAAGAGAATGAAGAACAATACAGGAGAAAAAATAAATTAGAAATTGGGGACTTAACAAGCTTGAGAATGTTTAATTCTAAGTCAGCCTGCTATTTTTACACCACGTCAAGTCTTGTAGAATTCTTTGACTCTTTGGACAATGTCCATGTTTAACCTATAAAATGTATTTTAAAAGGATACATTTGAACAGAAAGTTCTAATGCTAAAAAAATTTTGTAAACCCCTTGAATAGAAAGTCCTCCTGGTGCTTCCAGTCTATGAATATATGCTGGACAGTAGGCTGTATTGTATAGAGCTGTGGGATCATACATTCCTCCAAGTCCTAAACAACATGTTAAGTGAGCACACAGCTGCAAATTCATAAACGCTCGTTGCCAAAATCACATTTTTCTGGCATCTTTACTCACAAAAGTTAGAAGTAGAGTCCAAGGAAATAAACATGGCACCCTCTCAAGTAATGAGTTCTATGAAATTCCATGGTCTTTAAGTCTGTTGTCAAACCTTCCACTTATGAAACATCTGTTGGAATTGAGTACCTACGTCATTGGTTATAGTAATTCGTTAATTGGCATTTCAGAGCCAAGACAACAAGCACGGCCAAAGAATCATTTCTTATGTGATCAGCAATAGCAAAACTGAAGGAATCTCCTTTTAGAAAACATCTAAATGGTGCTCAGGCATGTTTTTCAGATTCTTTCATGTGTTTCAGATTCTTTCACAGATTCAAATATAATGGGCAGAGCTGGGTTTCCTTAAGATAGCATTTCAGTGAAACACTTTTTAATTCATTTTACACAGCTCTTATTAGATTTGTAAGAGGATACACACTGTATAAGCACTCCATGGTCACTTGAGAGGAGGGCAGTTATGTGACTCATTTAACAGGCAATTATCTGTTTAAAAAACAGACAAATGTCCTGTGCCTGATAGAGGCTATGCCTGTATGACATGAGCCAAATGTTTGAGACTACTGAAAAATCCTACCCTGAGGTCAATTCTGAGTAGTAGAATTCACTACTCTTAGACTATTTAAAAATAGTAGATTCTTGGCAGGACAGCTTTGTATCTTGACATCTTGACTATGGTAGAGGTTACACAAATCTACACACGTGATAAAAATGCACTCAAATAACCACACACATATATACCAGAGTATGTGTAAAACTGGTAAAATCTGAATGAGGTTGGTGGATTGTGTCCATGTCAACATTTTGGTTGTGATATCATATTAAAATATGAAAAGACTTCATTAGGGAAAATGAGTGAAGAACATATAAATATCTCTCTCTAATTTGTCTTACACTGTATGTTAATTTATAATTATCTCAAGATAAAAATTTTAAAAAATAGCAGTTGTTGACTGCATCTATTGATTTGGTAGATATCACCAGGTCTACTTGATGTCTTATTGTATCATTCCACTTACAGGTACTGTAAGATAAGACTGTGGCTCTGACTTCCGGGCAGCTAAACTTCATGTGGAAGAGCAACTTCTAAAAGGCTTGTGTGTTTCAGAATGTGATTGCAGATGGTAGAATTTGGGTTAGGACATAATTCTATTTTCTTGCTCTTCTTGGGTATGGCTTGGAATTTGGGATCAAGAGAGTTGGAATGACACCCTTCCTTTAATTCCTATGAGTGCACTACAGTGTAAGAGGCTGGTGGTTTTGTTGAGCTCTGGATCAGGTTCATGGAGATAATGAAGGTGGTAACCTGACAGGTGGGTGGTTGGACTCTTCTGAGAGTATCCTCGTGATCAATTTCATTAATGGTTTCTATTCATGCCCTTTGCTGTGTAACTTTGTAGACCTCCCTCTGTGAATGGGGCTGCATTCTGACTCCTTGACTCTGGGTCTGGCCTTGGGGCTTGCTTTGTGCAATGTGTTGTTAGCAGACACGAACAAGCAGAGACTTGAAAATCATTTGTGTGGTTGAGCTTGCTCTCTTGTAGTTAGGCCATCACCAGGACAAGAACGTGCCCAGACTAGCCCACTTATCCTAGCAGGAGGATGAGAGAAATGTAGAGCAGAGATGGCCTGTTCAACTGCTCCAGCAAAAACCTGGCCTGAAGCAGAATCCCCAGCTGACCCACAGACCCATAAGAAAGTCCAGTCCAGAGCAGTGGCGCCCCACAAACACATGAGTTCCAGTAGTAAGTGTTGTTTGACACCATTGAGTTTTGAGGTGGTTTTACATGCAATAGTAGTTGGCAACCATTGTAATTGTGAGAGGTAATCTATTGGATTTCAGATAGGAGTCTGGGAAGTGGAAGATTGGAATGGAGGGGCAGTGGAGAGGTGGGTATATGTTAATACTCCAAACTTGTAGAAATTAGAATGCAAACCGTCAACTTGTGGGAAGTTGGATAGATACTGGGAAATGGATAGATACCCATTATTAGAGTTTAGGAGATAAGGTCTCCTTAGGTCATGAAGGGAAGTTAACCTGATGCTCAGATACTGAACTTTTGAATGAAATTCATTTGTATTAGACCAAGTGGAGCTGAACCAGCAAGAGGATATTGAGTGGCCTCAGCCACAGATCTATGGAGGAAGGAGGCAAGCAGGTAGTTTTAGCTTTAATCTAAATCAGGAGGTGGCATTATTTTTTTTATTCCTAAAAGGGCAGGATAGCAAATATTTTAGGCTTTGTGGGCTCTACAATCTCTGTCACAACTATTCAAAATGTCTGTTATAGCACAAAAGCACATGTAGACAATATGCAAACAAATGAGTGTAATTGTGTTTCAATAAAACTTTATTTACAAAAATATGCAGTGGCTATAATTGGCCTACAGGCTATAGTTTCCTTAGTTCTGATCTAGATCCCTGTAATCATATCATATTATTGAATAAAACATTTAAAACTAATTCTTTGTGAAAAATTTAAGGTAAAGATGGCAAATAATATGACATGTACGGCCAAAGTTTTCCCTCTTGAGCCTACAATAGACATCACAAAACTACCCAGGAATTCTTTCTTCTGGTTTGGAAATGTCCTCTGAATTCTTCACATCTCAGCAAATCAAGCTGTCATTATGAATCTATCATTTTTTTAAGCTATGTAAAAGAAAATAATAAAAATATATGTTTTAAACTTCAAAGGCTTCTCTTTTATCAATCTTAGAAAAATGACACAACTTTAAAAAGTGTGCATTAAGTGAAATTGTTCTGACAACAAATGGAAGGTAACTATAGTAGAATAATAGTTTAAAAATACATGAATTTGTACAAATTTCTTAAAGCTATATTGTGTCAAAGCATTTGCTTTTAACATGTACATGTTTGCTTTTGAAACTGTGACACTTGGATTGAGAAGACCATAGGAGACATAAAGACTCACTATGGAGCACTGGATAAGGTAACACCAGAGTTCAGAGCTATAAAAGGTAGAGACATTGGGGGTAGAGTGGGGAAAATCTGTTTGTATAATTAGATGGCCTATTTGGTGGGATGCTCTATTAATTTATCTACCCATGTCCACCCTCTGTGGGCAAGTGGGACATGATGATGGGACAGATTGGATAACAATCTCGGGCACTGGTTCCCTGAGCTCAATGGAGGTGAATTAGATTTTGCCACAGAGCTCTGATGGCTGCAGGTGGAAGAAGGTTTGAGGAAAAACTGTGAACATTACAAGCTATTTTGAGGAAATCTATCAAAATTGAAACCTATTTTCTCCTCAATGGTGCAACATAAATCGAATATAGATTATTGCTCATGTTTTTTTTGTGATTTCACTTGAACTGAGCCTAAATCGTCAGGCGCGTGCAGCTGATTAACTGCCAAGGTTGTTTAATTGTGAAATCCCCTCCAAGGCATCAGAGCTTCTAGCCAAGGCCTCTTTGCTAACCGGTTATGTTGCATCTGGCATAACCTATAAGAGGCAACACCGGCTTTCTGGAATAGCAATGGGAGTTCCTCCTTGCATTCTTTATGGGGCCCTCATCCCTTGGTAATGGCTTGTGAACTCGGGCAATTCTCAAATAACCTCTCCCTCCACACTGCTGTAAAGAAGGACAGCCTGGAGACTTGCAATTTATCACGATTTGATCAGTCCGTGGAGAGGGCTGGTGAATTCTCTTGGTACCGACAATTGGGAAGAGGCAGTAAAACTGGGTCTGATCTGCAGTGGCAGGTGGTTCAGACATCAGCAGTGCAGTCATTTACTGACATAAACTTAGAAACACCAAGCAAAATTTATGGAACTGCATGTGTGGTGAAAAAAATTAAACAGGTAGAGTTATTCTTAAGAAAGTTTCCCTTAATAGTCTTGGAAGAAGTAAAAATTGTAGTGCTATTAGTAATACTTTTAAATAAATTCCTGAAACTTTCTGATTCCTGCCATAACAGGGAGGTTTTTAAAGCATCAAGTTGGGTGATGTTCCTCTTGTAGTGAGGACTTACTGTTGTTCTAGAGTCACAGGGGACTTGGCAGCTAGGACAGCTGTAACTGAACTTGCATCTTTTCCAGTCTATGTCCAAGTGAAAGACAAGGATTCAGGGAGCAAGTGACACTGATCACCCTGAACAGAGATTTACTGACATTGCTAACTACCTCCACTCTTTCTTTGACACTTTTCTCACCAGTCCCCACCTATCCACCCTCTATGCACAGCTTTGAGTGAGAATAGAGTATAGAGAAAGGATCTCTCCTCTCCATCTTGTCTTTCTGTTTCAAACCCTCTCCTGTCCTATATGGCTAGACGGACCAGTTATAAATGAAGCTGAACCTAACAGAGTCAGGTATCTATAAATTACTATGCTCTCGTGTCCACTAAATCTCAAGCAGAAAATATCTGTCGAAAGAACATGTACCTCCAGTATGTCAAAACAAAAAGTTTCAAGATAGAACTCGGAGGCGTCTCCAGGCCCAAAACTCCATTGACCCAATTCCCCCAACTCCTTTACTTCTAAAATTCTGCTCCTGAGAAGGGCAGAAAGATGAGAGACATGTTTGGGGCTATAGGGCCAAGAGTTCGGGGGAGGGATTCAACAAAAAGACTCAGGCCATGCATGTGTGAGGCTTCTGGAGGAGTCTTTGTAAGACAGGAACTGGATTTTATTTGCCATAAAGGCTTTCAGTAATTATGTTTCTCATATGACTCAGGCACTTGTCGTCTGGCCAGCTAACGAAACATCTGTTTGCAGAAAAGTGATGAAATATGCAAAGTACTGCTGCTAATTGTTATTTCTATTATACCCCTTTCATTTTCTTTCCAGAGTGGAAGCTCAAGAACTTTTCTCATTCTTTTATTAAGAAGAAAATGACCAGCAGGAGAAAGACGTGAAATTCACTGAGCCCTGAATGAAAGGCAAGAAATCATTATTGTGAAATAGTCTACCTAATCAATAATTTTGCTAAATTGAACTTCAGCGTCTGGTTGACAGCTGACTTAATATAACCTAAATATGAAGACAATAAAGCTCATCAAGGGAAACTCATTTTAAAGTTTATTAATGCTGTTTTCCTCAGTCTGTACGCCTGCTGGCAAATCATTTTATTTTCAGTGATAGAGTCCTACAGAACCCCATTATAGGCAGTATAACCTACATTATGGCCCTTCTGTGTCACTGTGGGGGTGACACACAGTACATCCCCATCTGGAAACATCATGTGATGCCTGGTATGACTGATTAGATGAAACAACCACTCTTCACAATGAAGCTTACTGCATAGAAATTTACAGGGAAGATATTCTGTAAACTTTAAAATCCCAAATATTTACATCTTTATCAATGATCATATGGTCTTTCTCTTTTTAAAATCCTATAACTGTACATTTGAACATAGTTGTAAACACAGTGTGTACATATGGTTTCGTGTTTTTGCTTTCCTCACCTAACATATCGCACACATATTTCCATAATGGAATACACAATACGATTTTAAAGCCCACAGACGGTTCAACATATTGATGTATTTAGTGAATATTTTAATACTTCTTCTCTGTTCTGAAGCTAATATTGTAACATCTGCCAATTGGAAGTAATTTTTAACTGAATTAAATATGTATGCACTTGTTTCCCAGGACACACAAGCCTGGAAGTTGCAAGACACAGTGTTTACACTTCTCACTGAGAAGAGACATTGGCTCTGGTCCCCACCAGCATAATTCTCGGCCCCACCTCAAGTCCCTTTCTCGTGATGGCAGAATTCTTTTGAGAGTTCACGCGTGTTCTTGCAAAGCCATTATCATTTTCCTCTTGGCCCGCATATGGCTCTCCGTCTGCTACATATCGAACACACTTCATATCTTTCCACTGCCCCTTTAGTGCCTTACCAGCTTCTGCTGAATGCTAGTATTTCTTTTCTCGGTGTGGTCCTAGCTGCACTAACCCTCAGGAAGTTGTCCTGAAGTGGGGGAAGACGGGGGGAAAGAATCTCTTTCCAACATTGATCAAATTGTTGGTTCTCAGCCTATAACAGGTTTTTCCGCATGCACTCATCTGTTCAGCAAACAGTAGTGGGAACTTTCTATGGCTTTGGTTCCACGCATGGCCTGGAGGATATAACAGCGGGTGTGCAGACAGATTCCATCCTTCATGAAGGTTATAGTCTTGCAATTGTCTTTTGCTACTTCACATTAGCAGTTGTTTGGATTTTGTGTGTGTATGTGTGTGTTTTCTTACCTGCTTTGTCAGTTTAGTGTTTCCCCACTACTTCCACCCTCCCTGAACATGGGGAACTTCTCTGAAAGTGACTATATCCACACCACTGACAGCCAGTCCATATCCCCAGGGTATGGTAATACACTTTCTCTCCTATCAAGTGAAATCTTTCCTCTTCTAACATACTTATTGAGAGGTTAGGACTGTTGCCTGCACTTCCTCTCAGTCTTATTTTCAAAAGTATCAATACATCACATCTATTTGCTGCCTCACACATAGACTCTAACCAGGAGTGCCTACGGACACACACAGAACAAGACCATTTTGGGGAACTTCTTTATCTTTTTACCTAAAACGTATGCAAGGCACCTCAATTTGAATTGAGTAATATAGACTCATGTGTTTCCTAGCTTAATATAATGCAATATGATAAAATGGCTAAAAATGAGTGCTATAAAATAAACTAGCTGATCATATTTGGGACTTCTGAAGCTGGTGACAGTAACCCAGCAACTGCCACTTGTTGCTTGAAGCAAGCTAAGTTAAATGTTGATTGCTCAGTGAGGAGATGGCCGTACATAGAGAGGAAGAAGAAGTGGAAAAGCAACCATTGAAAACCCCAGGGATGAAGCCCTTCTATCTTATTATCTTAAAATAATGTGTTGGGCATCTCTTTTCCATAAATGTTGTAAGTGGAATACAGGAGAGGATGTGGTGGAGTGCTTCCATATTTTGAATAATCACCTGAAAGCAGAGAGGAAAGCCCCACTTCCTCCTCCCCTTCAAAGAGCTCTTCATTCCATTGTGTATGTGCTTGATATTCCCCAGCATGCTGGCTTCTGCAGGGAGCAGATGACACAGGTCATTCTGAAGGGAACCAGATGGAACTAAATCCAGGCTTTCACATGGGCAGATGACCTTTCTTAAGTTCAGTTTCTTCAAGTAACAAAATTATGACCTTTTGGATGGTTGAGAACATATTTAAAAGTGTCCTGCACATTGTCCTGGTGTGTGGTTAACCAGTTGATCTCTTCCTTCCTATTTCTCTTCTTCATTCCCTCTTTCTCTCCTTTCCCTACAAGTCTTTTTTTCTCCTTCTCATTATTAAGGAGATGATAATCTATTTTTTAAAGTCAAAACTAATTTTAATGGTAAGCATATTTATATTCCAACATCAAAATAACAATGTGTGATATATATATATATATATACACATATATATATATTTATGACTTCACAAAACAATATAACCCTTCCCAATCTGTTTGAGGAAATCCAAGTAATATTGATGATAAAAACAATACAACACAATGTTCACAATAGCAATAATAAAAACACAATAACATTTATAGGAGATTATGCATACCATCTCATCTGATCCTCATTGTAATTCTATGACACTGCTTTTATCGTCACTTTCACAGTGACTCAAATAATTTATGGTAGCTGCCATAACAAGACATCTATGAAGTGGTAGAGGTAGTATTTGAACTCAAGTTTTCTGATTCTAAGTCTAATGTTCTTTCTTCTAAACAAGCAGACATCTATGAAGTGGTAGAGGTAGGATTTGAACTCAAGTTTTCTGATTCTAAGTCTAATGTTCTTTCTTCTATACAATACTGCTTGTTTTCACAGAATTGTGTAGGCAAGAAGTTCTCTCTTATAGAAGTATAGAAGTTTATACTAGAGTTTATGGGAGACAACCATAGATCATCCTCAGTGCCTTCCCTTACCTACATCACATCTGACACAGATACGCATACACATTTGCATATACATAGTTGTAGCAGAATGGAGCCTTCATACCTTTTGTTGCAGGTGAATATTGTTCCATATTTTTGTACATGTATTTTTAATAGACCTTTTATAAAACTCTGTGACATTCCCATTCAAGTCTAGCAGGTTTTTCTAAAATAATGACTTCTAAAAGAATAGACTAAAAAAATTCACTTTTTTCAAGTCAATTTAAGCTTTCATTTTGAACAAATGATTTCATCTTGAATAATATTTATTTCACACTTATGGAATAGCCATGCTTGGAATTTTATGCCATTAGTCAACATAACATTAATCCTTTTGGCTCTTAGCTTATTTCACAAACTTTTAAGAAGGGCACCAATTCTTTTGTTGTATCTCTAATTGCCTTCTATCAACAAGAAACTGTACCACTGATTATGGTACCATGTGGATATTTGAGTGTACAATGAGTGTTGTGATAATGGTAGAAAAAAAGAAAATGCATTCCCTAATGCAAAAGGACAAGAGAAGAAAGAATTTTTAGTGTCAGTAGGAAATCTGAATTAAATAATTTAAATTCTGCTCATGGAAGAGTTTTGTGCTTTTCCCCCCCACTCCTCATTGTCACCTCCTGTGGCTTGAATGTGTCCTCTCCAAACTTCATGTGCTGAAACTTAATGGCCAATATGATAGTATTAAAAGGCGAGGACTTTGAGAGGTGATAAATTGGGTTATGGGGGTTTCTCCCCCAGGAATGGGATTAAGTCTCTTCTAAAAGGGGTTTGTGCATTGCTCACCTAGCTTGCTCTTCCACCTTTGACGTGTGAGGACCCAGTGTTCCCCACCTCCGAAAGATGCAGCAACAGGCACCATTCTAAAGCAGAAAGTAGCCCTCACCAGACACCAAACCTGGAGGCACCTTGATCTTGGACTTCCCAGTCTCCAGAACTGTGAAGAAATAAATTTCTTCTCTTTATAAATCACCCAGTCTCAGGAATTTTGTTATAGTAGCGTAAACTAAGAAATCTTCTAACTCCACACATTTGGTAGGTTTGAACAAATAGCTGGAATCAATGACAGGAAAGAACAGAGCCTCAGCCACTGGAAGATAATAAATGACCTTGTTACTCACTAGAGGAGAGAAGTGGCCCCTGAAAACAGTGAACAATGCCCAGTTCAACAGAAAATTTAGCCACGGTCATGAGCAAGAGATTGACTCCGCCAATAATGTGGGGACTCCTATGTTAGCAGCTTTACAAATATCTCTTCTTAGCTAGGATTTGGATCTGTCTATGCATCAGAATGGGTCTCAATTTGGAGCAAGGGTTCCAGAGATTACAGTGTAGTGGTCTTCAAGGATAAGACTAACATCGTTCTGAGCCACATGTGTCACATTACCAGAAAGATTAAACCTTAATTAGTTAGATTGTAGCAGGTAAAATTTATTTAAGTTGCAGCTGCACAATCACCTGCAAACACAGGATGATAATATGAATGAAAACAAGGCTTTACTTTAGATTTACTCCGTAGGTTCAAAGGCATCTCTCTTGAACTGCGATACAAGTAAAAGGATAGCACACACATTAAAAGGATATTCTTCAAAGATTGTGAAAATGAGTTCAATTTCTATGAAATGATAGAAAATGAAACCATCCAAATATCAGTACTCTCATTCTTCTCTGAGGCATAAAATGCCACAGCTTAATAGGAAAGTTACAAATGAGCTACAAGGAGAAAAGAAGAAAATCTTCAGACATACAGAGTGAGGCTTTTCTTTATTGTTACCCTGATAAAACTATAATCTATCAAGAAAAATTACCATCATCACAAATTCTGATCATCCATATTACAACCAGTGATAAGAACGTAATGGTTAAGGATAAAGTTAAAAGATTTGTCTCAAATTATTACTACCACCAGTGCATTTTGATATACAAATATGAAATAACAATCACTTGACAATCGTTTATAAATTCTAAATTGTACCAAATAGTATATGTTCTCAGATACAATGAAAAAACACGAAGGAATTCTATTAGCTGTTAAGTGCCTCTATCCATATGCCAGCCTAAATCTCTACTTGCCCATCATGTTGTAATGAATCTAGAATATCTCCATGGTAACTTCTAGACACATATCTATCTATGTAACTATTTTCTGTTTGTTTCACACGTTTCATTTTATACATGGACTTGCCTTGTCATGTGACTGCATTTGTAAGACAATTATATATGCACACACACACATGTACACATATATACACACCCAAATTTCCAAAAAGAGTTTCAAATAATTTAGGAAAAATTGTTACAGTTAGTACAGAGAAGTTAAAATATTTGATTGTGATTATTGCAAAGGGAAAGATAATTGTACCAGGAAAATTAGATAACATAATTTAAATGTTCTGATAGTTCCAGCAGTCTAGGCAGTAAGGAAAATGTATGCATCATTATATAGTTCTCCTTTTCTCATTTGATAAAAAAGAAATAAAAGACAAACTCATCTTCATCCTTAATTGAAACAGGAATTCATTGAATTGTATCTTAAGTAAAAGACATTGATACTGCGATAAAAAAGACCCTGAGGAAAACATGTAAATGCAAACTGTATAGAGACATGTGTCTATTTCATTTACAGCATCTGATGAAGGCTGAGGGAATGAGCCGACAACATGCAAGTCCCTCGTACCTTTATGGAGGTAACACGTCTGAATCTGCGCTGAGAGGTCAACCAAAGGGTGGCCAGTTACCGAGTGAACGAGGTGAAACTGTTCTATTTCCACATTCTCTCATGCAATTTCCTCCGCCATCCAGTCAAATTTTCCTCGCTTCTACACATTGAAGCCTATTCCTGGGGAGGATTTTATAGTTACTTAATTAAGTCTGTATTTTAGGATTCTGCAGTATTTGAGTTTAAGGTTTGCCTCCAATACGAAATGAGACAATTTTGCCTTCGTTATTCAGTCTTGGAGAAAGAGGAAGGGATTCATTTGGGGCGGGCATGAGAAGCCTTCCTGGTGGCTGCCTCTTCCTCAAATTGTCTTTCTGTCCCAAAGTAAGGACCTCAGTGATGTCAATTAAGAGGCACCTGAGCCCGGGTGGGAGGACAAGCAAGAGAGAGATTTGTCTGATTCCCAATGATTAAATAAATTGCTCAGAAAAAGTTTTAGAAAGATATTTACTAAATGACAGGGTACAGCAATTTCTAAAATGTCAGTTGGTTGTACAAGTGATCAGAGTTGGGGTGGAATGAAAATCCAGAACAGTTTCTAGCAGATATTATCAGCTGAAGACATTTGGTTTAATGTCTAGAGATACAATACAAAACAGAGTTTAACCACATCAATAGTTATTTTAGTGCTGACCCATGGACCACAGTGTGGTTAAAAGTGTGGATGCTGGAGGCAGATGGCCCAAGGGTTCATGTCCCTGCTATGTCATTTATAATTTCTAATATCATGGGCAAGGTACTTAACCTCTCTAAGCCTCAGTTTTCTTGTACACAAGTTGAAATAAAGCTTTGCCTTCCTCATGAGGTTGGTGCAACGAATATCTTAGATGCTGTATATAAAGTGATCAATACCTTGCCGTGAACGTAGTAGTCGCTCCAAAAATATTAATTATTGACACCATCACCCTACTATTATTACAATTGTTATTTTTTCATATGTCTGCTCAAAAATATAGTGGACATGTAAGTGTGAAAACTTTCTTATAGGTAGCAGAATATTAAAAAATTAGCATAAATAGTTCCTTTTTCATGACCTTTGCTTAGAGATCACCTGCTAATGAACATGGAAATATAGAAAAGAAAAAGATTCATCTAGAATTGAGGTTATTTTCAGTTTCTCTAACAGTTAGAAACAATGAGAACATTTAAAAAAATTTTATCTTGGAGAATTCCATTAAATCAAAATGCTTTGAAATATTTTATTTAAAGAAATGCTAATTTGGATATCTTAAAAAAGAACGAGATCTAAAAGATATCAGATGGCAGACCAAAAGAAAACTGGGCATAGTTTTCAGAAAAATATTTTATACTCTGCCCTTCATTTTCATTTATTTTTGGGTAAGTTTCCATGGAGTTCTATCCTTGTGGGGTAATTGGACTATGCTGATATCTAAGAAGAAAGAAAATATTCTAGAAAACTAAACCTGAAAGCTAACATAACTTTCTTGTATCAAGCATTTAAGTGAGATTGGGTTTATCAAGTTGGTATTTAAGGATTATCTGTATAAGAATGACCTGGAGGTATTAATTTAAAAAGCAGATTACTAAACCCCAATACCACACTAAATCAGAATATTGTCCCTATAATGTCCATTTTTAAAAGTCTGTTTACATTGCTTAACAATCATTCTGGTAAACACTGGAAGAATAAATATCTTTGAGTATTTTAGGGGAAAATATTTCTTTTGCTAGTATTTATTTGAAATGAGAGATATTTATGATCAAGATTTTTTATTATTGTTATTATTTTTTGGCTTTCACTACACTGGTGAATATGATTTTCATTTCTGGCAACACCCAAGCCTTAGAAATGGGTAATCACAGCCTTAATGATTGAGTGCAATGAACTGTAGGCACTATGGAGGGACAGGTTTCTTGGGCCGCGTCTATATGGTTGCTTGCTTGTGCGTTCATTACAGATCCAGGAAATTTCTACTTAATTGAAATGGGTCTATTTAATTCAGTCTATATAATACATAAAAAGCAACATTATATGCATATATAAGAGAATCTCAGATAACATGCAGAATGTGACCAGGAGAACATTAGCTCTCTCTATGCAAAATTTTTAAATGAATTATTAAATGAAACATTAAAACCGGTCTTCAAAGGGTAGAATTTTTTACATACTCCCCATAGGCTGTACTTTTTTGCAGTAGACCTATTCATGCAAATTGGAAGCCATATTCTGCGAAATCTGTAACATTTTTCACATGTGGTGTTAGAAGAGTCATTGTAAGAGAGAGATACTAGATTTCAGAATGATGAAAGAAAAAACACACATTAAAATGGCTTAATAAAATTTAAATTTATAATATAATTTCACACATTTTCATCTGGGTATAAATTTAATAGATCACCAGCTAGATGTTGGGGTTTCTGCCAAATCTTTTTAATTTCTTTGCAATGGAAATTATAAAAGCAGAGGGGTGTGTGTGTAAAACAGTCAAATGTTATAAATTCTCCTGTGAAGTAACTTAATTCTGCTTGAAATTCTCTAATATGATATTTTTTTATTTGAATTTTTTACTTTTTTTGATAGAGGTGGGGTCTCCCTCTTGCTCAGGCTGGTCTCATACTCCTGAGCTCAAGCAATCCTCCCACCTCAGCCTCCCAGAGTAACAGGACTATAGGTATGAGCCACCGCACCTGGCCTAATATGATATTTTTTAAAAAGAACAGAAAGAGGGCTTGAAAATTAAAAGATTACCTAGGAAATGAGGTAAGTTCATGCTTGTCAATATTTCTGAGTTCTGCTATTTAAAAAAGGACTCAGAATACAATTTTTTAAATTAATAGTATAGTAAAACAAACAAAAAACAAAAACCCTACACTCTCTCTCTCTCACACACACACACAATACATACCCACTCACCCCTTACTCCTAAAGAATATCTATCTTTAAGGAAAAAAAGAATCTCTTGTTATGCTTCTTAAAATGTTAAAAGTTTCATTGCCTAACATTCTTCTATTTCTCTCTTTCTTAATGCTTTCTGATCTGTGGTCAGGCATTTGGGTGGCAGCCAATCAGCACTTTATACATAGAGGACTATGAAAATTACCGGAAATCACTAAGTTACTCTTTACTTCCAGCACAGTAGAAATATGTAATTGGTTCTTCATTGCCTTCATTGTCCACTCCACCCTTGATTCTTGAGGAATTTGTTCTGTAAGCCCCAGAACTGGATTCATGGTTTTCCTAACAAATTCAAAGGTATATGAACAACAATTTGATTTAAGATCTTTGTTTTATATGCAACAACAAAGAAATTAGTGGCCAATGATTACCATTTTTCTGATTCTCATCTCCCAGTCTTTGGCATGTTAAATTAATATCTATTTAGAATTGAGTTCAATTGTGAAACCCAGTGGGAATAAACTTTTTTCTTAAGCCATTATGGTTTTCTGGAAACTCCTTAAAGTTTCTGAGGCAGGAATTTTCATCAATCTAATGCATCACCTAATTTTATCACAGAATCTGTTCTGAGAACTTATGATCTTCTCTGTGCTCTCCTTCTTGGAGGATCCCATGTACAGGTCAATATTGAATTTCCTTTCTGATTTTCTTTCTAGATTTCACTGCTCCTTGCAATCAACCCTCAGCTCTTTTCCATCATCTTGGAGATATGATGGTCTGGTGGATGTTTCCTCCTCAGTGTTCGAATGAGGACCTCCATTTCTCCTAAGCTCTGCCCTTGGCTGGTTTTTATACAGTACAACTCCTATTGCCAATCCCCAGTCAACCCCCAGACTTGGAATCAAAAAGTAACCCATTCTTCTCTTCTCATTGCGTATGTTGCACAATATATCCAGGATCTTCAGGTTATTTGTGAGCATTACAGCAAAGTCTTTAGAAGCCCAAACATGTGAGTCCAACCTCTTCACACCTTTCCTTTAAATTACTTTGGCATGATCTGAATTGATTGTATACAGGGGAGATCCTACTTCAAGGATTCTCTAGGATTGATGAAGAGAATGTGAGAGAATCTATGGGGAGATTACTTCTTAACACGAAGGAAAACCAAACAAAGCAATTTTTCGGTGGTAACCACAAATGATGATTTCTCATTAGCAAAATGATAACATTGTTTTGACACACAGTGTGCCCAGAGTTTCTGGTTACCACCACCTCCATCATCACACTGCTACAATATATTTGAACAGTACTTCTTTGACTTTAAAAAGTGCTATCACCCCTCTCGTTCACATAACCTCACAGCCACTCATTAGCTCTGGCATTTACTAGAGTGCAGTCATTCCTTAAATAAGATTAAATCTAAAATCAGCACATCAGGTAAAAATTGTGTAGAGTTAAAACTGCTTTTCAAAAACCTTTTAAAAATCTCATGAAATGTAGCATAAATGATATTTTTGTGTACTTCTTCTTCCTTATGTGACCAATCCAATGAGTTTTCCTACTGCATTGAAAAAGGTCACTATGTTTTTGTTTGAGTACCAGAGGAAGTAGTAGTTCATATGTGTTTATGGTCTTGTGGTAGGAAAACTATTATTGCTCTTAGTTTTGTTATTTGATGAATATATATAGTTAATTTTGCAAAAGTCAAATAATTTATGTACTTCATATAATGTAATACTACCAGATGTTCCTCCATTAAAAGATGAGGAGAAATACAAGCCAAGTGAGGTTGAGTAATTTGCCTAAAGTCACAGCTAAATGCTAAAAGAAATGAGTTTATAACTCAGGTCTCCCATCATAAATTCAAGTCTCTTTCTATTAGATGGAAGTTGGGTAATTACTTCCACTACTACAAACTGATCAATTGCTAATGTTCATCCACTTTCCTGTATTGAGAAGGATTCTGAAGCCGAGTCTAGGGTCAGCATGATCACCAGTCTGCAATGGACAAGGGTGGGCAGAACTGTGTTGCTTACCTCACATTTGCAATTTTTGCACTAGACCACACTGTCCAAGAACTTGAAACAGAAATATGGAGTGAAAATAGGGGGAAAAATCAAGAATCAAGAATAATATTTTTCTTTCTCAACTTATCTGTAAAATTGCACTAAAATTTTGAATCTAAGAATTAATCGTATCTTTCCTATATGGTCTCAGTAAAATGAGAAGGCATTAAAAAATAGGAGAAAACATTGACATAAGAGATCATTGATTGAATAATTTTTAAGTGTATTTTTATGATGGACAAGTTCCCTGAAGTGTTCATTAACTAATGGAATTATGGCAGTGTGTGACTACTGTCTCTACAGAACAGGAGGTTAAAAAGTACGAGGGCATAATAGCCCCTTGTCTCCCAAAGAGCTGGGAGACTGCCCTGCACACTGGCCAATGCTGAGGAGGACCAAGGGTCTTATTGATATTCATGGTTATGTTTCCCTAAACCTTGCTAGACTCCTCCACTTACAGACAGCCCTAGAGGATTAGAGGAAAAGAGAAAAGAAAATTCTGCCACTGCATGCGGGAAACAGCCATTTAGAGACAGTATGGAATTGGGTTCATGATTCCAGAGGGATTCATCTCTGCAAAACATCTTTTCCAACTTCCTTCAAGGCTTCTAGAGACCAAGGCCTGGAAGTTTTCCAAGCATTTATGGTGCCTGCCCCATGTGGGGGCCCCTAGTTAGGGGTAACATGGTAAGGAGACAGCATGAGAACAATCTTATAGACCTGCTTCCTAGAAGTCTCATTTCAGAGAGCCGGAAGGATGAGGCCCTTTAACTCCAATATAAGTGTCTCCTTCAGTTTGGTGGGAAAAGAAGGCTCATTTGTGTCCAGTGCAGAATGGCCCAGAGATCAGCTGCTTCTTTGCTGATACTTGGTCCTTGATTTTCACTCTTAGCTTTGGGGCATTATTCTTCCTCAACACCTTTTATTACATGGGGCTGGCCATCCATCCTCCTTTGTGCTTTGGGGAAAACTCTAATTGCCTAGGGCCTTTGCATGTGGCTAATTTTTCTAGAGATGAGGGTGTTAACAATGGTATCAGGGTACAAAGAGGAAACTGTCTGATAACTTCAGAATTGGAGACAACTTAGTTGTGAATACTAGACCTTATCTCTCCTAACATGTTCTGCCATTTTCCCCCTGAGTAATCCCTGCCTCCTGCAGGGCCACTTCCTGCCTCTTCTTCCTGGTTTCAGATATGTTTTTCATAGCTCTCCTCCTGGGACACTCTTCAAGGTCCTCACCCCCTGACTCCTTGGCTACCATCTGGAGCTCCGAAATTCTGAAATGTTTACCATGCCTTTGAATTTCACATATCCCTGGTATGTGGAACTGTGGCACATTTTTGTTTTACTTGTTTCAGAGAGAGAAAGAGAGAGAGAGAGAGAAAGAGAGGGAAATTCTAGGCACGATACTGGGAACATTTAAGTGGTTTTATTATTTAGGAAATAAACTACCTTTATCTCTCACAATGTTTCAGCACCTGGGTGATGAATTCAGACAGACCAGGTTCAAATACCAGACCCAACTCTTCTGTAAGATCTTAGGGCAAGCTACTTAACATTTCAATGTGTTCATCTGTAAAAGAGAAATAACCATCTGTGAACAAAGGTTTCTTGTGAGAATTAAATAAGGTACACCATGAAAGCAATGGACACAGAACCTTTATTAAGCACCTACTACAGTTGCTGCTGCTGCCACCATTGCTAGTAATATTATTATGACATTAGGAACTGTTTCTCCAAGGTCCAGTTGGAGACACAAAAATACACACTTCCATTTCCATGACATGATCACTCTTAGGAGATCCAAGGCAAAAGGATCCAGAGATCATCACAGCCAAAGCACCCTCACGTTATGCTGTCTTTGTAGAGTGCTGGGTTTGCTGAGGACCTCTGGAGAAGGGGACCACTTGGCATCACCACAGACTTCAAGGGTCAAACACAGGAGCATCCATGCTTGTTTCCAGAGACTCATAGTCATGGACAATCCCTTTCCATTTTTCATATCTTCAGGTATATTTATGCCAATATATTAGTGTTCGCTCATTACTAATATGGTATGAGGGAAGAGTAGTGAAAGTTAAGAAAACAAGCAACACCTCGCCTGTGCCTCACTACCTGTCCAGCCTCTGATTACACCTGCCCTGCTTACCTTGTTCTTCTCCACCACACTCTTGTAGCAATAGAACAGAGTACCATTTTACATAAAACACAAAACCAAGAGCTTTCCTTCCCCACTTAACTCTTTCCATGCCAGCCACATTCACAGCAATAGAGCAGAACACTCTTTAATATAAAACACAAAAACCAAGAGCTTTCCTAAAGACTGGAAATAGCTAATTATCATTTTATAATGGATAAAAAAATATCATTTATCATCTCAGTAGAAACCATTACCATACATAAGAATAAAATTGACCTTGAAGAATATGAGATCAATATGAAGGGAAAATAAGAAATTTTATTGAAAGTCTTAAATAGCGGGACTACAGGAAGAGGTCTTTGGGGAACATGGGGACTTTTTGATGCTCTTAGTATATTATAAGTGAATGCCTCATTTATCTATGTAGCTGGATGAAGATGTAAGCTGGCAAAGACTGTTTAAAATCCACAGTCAATTTTCCCACCCACTAATACCTCTTCTCACAATTTCTTCAGATTAATGTTCTCAACGGAGCCCAGATCATTAAATTTTAACCTCATCTTGAATGCTTCCTTCTCTTTCACGTAACTAATTTGTTTCCATGTTTTATTGAACATTTACATTGTGCCAGGGGCTGCTGGATAAAAAGTTGTGAAGCTGAAATTCCCTAATACTTTCACCAGAGTGTTCTCCTAAGTGTCCACATTTTCTCTCCCTATGGTCGCTGATCTAGTCCAGGATGAAAGATGGCAATCCTCTTCCTGCTGATTGGCCACGCTCTCACTCTTCATGCTTCTTGTAAAGTCATTGCAGTCATCTCCTAATGCATTTCTGAACGTGTTACTACCCTGATTACAAAGTCTCAATCGCCACATATTTCCTACCCTCAAAACTCTCAAATCCAGAATTGTCATTAAACTATCTGTAATGTTCTTCTTATAGTCCTATTCCCTTCTCCTGATTCTTTTAAATTTTAATTTTATTGTGAAAGACTTAAAACTTTCAAAAAGTACAGGGTGTTCATAAACTTACTACTAAGCAAACTCACTACTAAACTGAATTAAACATTATGAATGGTAGGAGGAACAGTTCTTCCCTATATCTTTTGTTTCTTTTCATGCAAGGGGTACTCAATTGGCCTAACACACCTGGGGAGATATAGTAATTAGCAGACTGGAAAAATTTTGGGATATTGAGTTCAGTTTCTCCTACATTCCTCCTGGAAGTGGATCTAACTGCAGTAAGCACAAGTTTGTATATGCAACTTTGTGCTAGTATTACTTTTGAGAAGGCAGTTGAATTTACTTAATTCTGGAGTCCTTTTAGCATATCTGAACTACATTTTTGAGTTTTATCTTCATTGATAATAAAGAGATATTTTGTTATATAAATGGAGTCATGAATATATAACATTTGAATATTGCTTTTTTTCACTCAGCATAATTCCTTTGATCTATGGTAGACAGAATAATGTTCCCCCACCTCCAAAGATGTCCATGTTCTTATCCCTGAACCTATGAATATAGCAGATATAGCAAAAGAGACTTTGCCGGTGTGATTCAGTTGAGGATCTTGAGATGGAAAGATTATCTTGGACTATCTGGGTAGACTCCATATACCCACAAGGGTCCTTACAAAGGAGGATGAGGTCAAAAAGAAGTAAGAGATGTGACAATGGAAGCATGAGATTGGAGAGATTCAAGGAAGGGGTCATAGCTGACAGGCAGCTTCTAGAAGCTGAAAAAGGGAAGAAAACAGATTCTTCCCTGAAGCTTCTAGAAAGAAGTCAGCCTAGCTACCACCTTGATTTCATACTTCTAACCTCCAGAACTGTAAGAACATAAATTTTTGTTGGTTTGAGCTACTATATTTGTGGTCATTTATTACAGAAGCATTAGGTAACAAATACAAAATCAGTCTATTTTGTGCATGTATCAATAGTTTGTCCCTTTTAATTGCCGAGTAGTAGTTCGTGGTATGGAGGTAGGACATGGCTTCTTTAATCATTCACCTGTCGAAGGACAGGTGATCATTTCCAGTTTTTGGCTGTTACAAATAAACCTGCTATGCATACTTTTCTACAGATCTTTGAGGGAACATATGTTTTCACTTCACTGGGATCAGTGCTCTAGAGTACAATAGATAGGTCATATGGTAAGCACATGTTTAACTATGCAAGGCACTGCCATAGTGTTCCCCTACTATTTTATTGAGATAATCAAATTGAAAGATACTGCAAGACTGGAATAAAAATGCCTTTGACCATTTGGGCTCTAACACAAATCTTGAGCCCTTAAAGTTACATAGCAGTAACCAGAATCCAATTTCTATTCATCCCCCAAGGATTATACACTTCCAAACTCTTTTCAGATACAGCGTGGAGAATGATGGACAAAAATGAATCTCTAAGAGTACCAATGACAAGATGGTTCCTCCCAAAGAGCAGAACTGGGGGCAAACCAAGGAATTATTCCACTGGCAGGCAGAGAGACCCTTGTAATACTCATGCAGCAGGATTTGATCATCACTTTGAAGTGCTTGGTATGTGTCTTCCATTTTGACTTTTTTGAATGGTTGTTTATTGCAGCTACTCTACACATGTTCCTCCACAGTGACAGTGAAGGTGAGGGTGGGAGGGAATATATGCTTTGGCTTTTAATTCATAAATCCTTGAATGACAAAGAACCACATCCTGACCTGGTGCAGAGGAATGCATATCACCTAGAATCCCAACTTTGAACTGAATTTCCCACAAGACAGGACTTTGCTTTGTTTCCCTTGGGATCAAGGGTGGGTATGTTTTATGTGTGATACTCTAATGAGACAGTTTAATTTCAGAGTTTAAGTTAATGCTTTAATTTAATATGTTTTAGTGAAAAAAGTATTTGGTAACTGCAAAAGAATAACTCAGTCAGCAACTACTAGATGATCAGCAAACTCGTCTTCTCTTTTTCCTGGGGTCTTCTTCCAAGTAATCTAGATTTCCCAACCTCTTTTATTAATAGTTATTAGTAGTTGTGGCAATATGGCCTATTAACAAAAGCAGTGTTGGCATATGCCACTTCCAGGAACCTCCACAGAAATTTCTCACACATGATCCTCTTTGCATAGCTACCCCCTCTTGAGGTTAAAGGAGTTTCTCTCTATTTCTAGGTTTTCTAAGAATTATTAAGATAAATGAATGTTGACTTTTATCAAAAGATTTTTCTTTGCAGAAATTAATATAATTTCATTTTTTCCTGTTATCCAATAATATACTGAATTGCATTCACAGATTTTCCATTGTTAAACTGCTCACATATTTCTTATGTAATTATAACATTATGCTCAGCTTTATGTGTTTAGCTCTCTCTTGGCTTCAAATAAGAGATAGCCCTAATTTAGTCTCAACACCACAAAACTCACTACCTTGAAGCAAATGGAGGGACTAATGTTCCAATCAAATAAAACAATTCGATGTTTGCCTAATCCTTTGCAAATCATCATCTCTATAGCTTTGCATGCATTGTTCCTTCTACTTACAATGGCCTTCTTTCTCATCTTTACATTTCTAAATTATATCATTTTTTTAAGTTTCACTCAAATTCTACTTTTTCCATGAAATGTTTACTTATAAACTGTATAATATTTTGGATTTTTCTTAGAATAGTTTTTGCTTATTATTAATTATTGATGCAAAACATTACTCCAAACTTACTGGCTTAAAATGATTAAAGCATTTATCATCTTACAGTTTCTATGGGTGAGGAATTCAGTAGTGGCTTAAGAGGTTCTATCTCAGGGTCTCTCATGGAGCTCTAGTCAGGAAGTAGGCTTGCCTAGATCTAGTGTTGGCTTCCACACTGGCTTTCTTATATGGTTAGCTGGTGCTGGTTAGGTGGTAAGAGCAGGTCTCATTTTCTGTCTACACAATCCTTCCAGAGGGCTGCTTGAGTGTCCTCACAACATGCAACCGGCTTCCTCCAGAGCAAGAGATCCAAGAAAGAGCAAGGCAGGACCTACCAAAGTTTCTTATGACTAAGGCTCAGGAGTCAATCACAGTCACTTTCTGGGTATCTTATTCATAACACAAGCAGCCACAATTCAATATGGAAGGGGTCTAATCAAAATGTGAAAACCAGGAGGTGATCGGTGAGTGTCAATTTGGAAGGTGACCACTGCACTTATTGTTTTGCATTATGCTTATTTTTGTCCATTATCATATCAGCCTTAGAGGGAAAATTCATTTTGGGGTTTTGCTTTTCATCTTTTACATAATCAGCATGTGGTAAATACCTGATATATGTCTCATGTAAGAGCAAATAAACAGATGGTAAGAAATTCAGGTGGGCATCACAGCAACTGCTAGCACTCGCATTTAATGATATCATGCAGGCAGACATAGCTTAGTCATAGTTCTTGGAACAGGAGCAGAAGTGACTGTCTGGAAACTACTGTAACTACAAAAACAAAGCAACCTACCTTTGGTATTTTATTTCATCTTAATATATTTCATATGTATCCTTCAAAAAATATGTGTATTTAAGAGAAGGTCCCCTGTCCTTGAAATATGGCATGCTTGGGAATGTTTCTATCATATGGTGGTATTCACCATCATAAAACAAAATACTTTATGGAAAAGATTGATGTCAATTTAGTTTAATGTGTCATATTTTTATCTGACATTCAATTTGTGACATATTTTAATGCTTCATGCTAAAACTAAACAAACAAAGGAAAAAATAACAAAAGTAACACTAAAACATGAAGTCATTCTTGCTGTAAAGGAATTCACAATACATTTCAGTATCTATAAAATGAAAATTATGCAGAATTCATAGAGTTAAGTTATCGAGGGAAAGTACTGCAGTTTTAATATATTCAATTATCCAGAAAAGCAAATCAATTTTATTTTTATTAATAGCACCAAAATATGCATGCCACTCTTTTAATTAAAGCTGTTGAGAGCACATGTGTTCACTTCATGCCTATATATTTCCTCTGGGAGCTTTATGATAAAGCATAGTGAAAATAATTTATATGTAAAACAATAAACCCAATTCTCTAACCCAGAATTTTTCAAATGAGGTATTTTCAGATCACCTATCTCAGCATCTCCCTGGGGAAGAAGGTGCTATTGGTTAAATTGTTGATTACTAGGACTCACCTCAAACCTACAAATTAAATTCCCTAGGAGGAGGCCAGGGAATTTTTCATGAATGACTCAGGTAATTTTTGTACACACAAATTTTGGAGTCCAGTTATCTAATAGCAGTGTACACTCAATGGTGAAGGGCAAACATCTGAGGAATAATACAGAACCCAAAAGAAAGGATAAAGGCAGCTCTCTGCACCCCTCTCTGTGACCTGCCAAATGCCTGGAGATTGTAAGCAACTTCTAATACCCTTCCCACTAGATGTTGTATTGTTCCTTCTTTCCTTGGCTAGAAGTCATGACCTGAGAAGAGGAAGATAACGAATATAGTCACAAAATAAATCAGTACATTACTGCCTAGTCTGGGACAAGAAAATGGGGGCAGTTTGGAGATTTTTGTTTTTGCTTTTTGTAGTTTTACAAGATATACTATTGCAATAAGTGTGAGTTTGGATCTGGGTCCAGTGGTTTCCTCTACTGAGGAAATACTATCTCATTCTCATTTTCTTTAGACAGCTAGCAGGGAGAGGAAGTAGAGAAAAATATAAAAAGCAGAAAGAGAAAAGAAAAGGAAAAGACAAAGCAGGTGATGCAGGGAAGCAGTTTGTACATATTCCCTACATGAACATAACGTTGAAGCTGACCGCATTGCTCCAGGTCTTTTCCACGCCTCCCACGTTCTATTCTATTCTGGGAAGTGGTGGAGGAGGTCTGAAGACACCACAGTCGGATGGTGGCCACTTCTTCCACCCATGAGATGTCCCTTATAAGAGGAGGAGCACATTCAGAAATGAATGTTGAGCATGCTTTCCCCCTGAAAATGGAAAAGATGCTTCTGGTTTGTCAGACCATCACCTTGTTTCATTTCATTGAACTATTAATATATGTGCACACAGTTTATAAAGGCACAAGATGTAAAATTAAGAAAAAAGCACTTTACCTGTTTTTCAATTAATTTATGTTGAATCTATAATCTTCCTCTTAGTTTCACTTTAATAACTAATTATTAAGAGTTATAACTTAGGATAAAGGGTAACCCATGAAAGCAAATACACTCCCAAGTCTCATCGATGTGACAAAGGTTTGCTTTTCTCAACTCCTAGTCCACACTGGAATACAGGTCTACATGGCTTAATTTCCAGGTTTCCATGAACTTCAAGATGGTACAAAGGGAATACAAGGGAACATAACACTGTGTTATATCCACCCAAAAGTGAAATGTATTTCATTTGCTAAAGTAAGTCATGTGGCCACACCTAACTTCACTAGGACAGGGGCTTGCAATCCAACTATGTTCCAAAAGGAAGAAAGTGAGAAATACTTGGTAACCAACACGAATGACGACAATAAGCCCTAATTGAACCTATCATCCACATTTACCAAGAAACAGTAGTCCCTCCTTGAAGCACTTTTAATTGACCTTTTTTTCTATTTTAAATTTTCATTAGTGAGAAATCGATAGGTATCTATTCAAGTTCCTTTAATATATACTCAGACATCCTATGGTTCTTTTTCTATTTGGTTCACCTTATTTAAGATGGTGTATATCAATATTTCCTCCTACTATGATTGTGATTCCGCTACATTTTTTCCTAGCACTTTCTCAAGATTATTGTAGATAGATACGCTGAATGGTTTGTCACATAATGGTTCCTAGTTACTATACCTTTGTGTTGGAATTATGCCCTTACTGTAGATAGAACATGAATTATTCATGTGAAGACAGGTGTGTAGAGTAAAAGCGTGTGTCCTAGTTAGAGGAAAACTTGCACTCAAACACATTAATGGGAAACAACATGGACCTTGTGCTGAGAATTATAAGCAACAGCTTCTTGCTTGTTGGGCAACAGTATTGGATAAGGAACTATGAGAAACTTCGCTGGAGAATTAGAAAGGGGATGAATGGTGATGTAGCTTTTCTGTCTTCCTGAGATGGTTATGATGAAGAATAAAAATTAAGTGCAATAACTCTTAACAAAAATGTTTTGAGAATGATGTGATCATTAAAATCACCTGAAATTGAAACAAAGAACATGTTCAATCACAATTACCTTATTCTCAGTTATAGAGTCGCTGATATTACAGAAATCAGTTTTGGCATGGAGTTATGTTACCCCAGAAGCATTATGAGCTCGTAGGAAAACCTCTCAATGAGGCACATGAAGATTCATGCCCTACTCCTGCTTTTTGTCATTAAGCAGTTCTATAACTTTAGATAACTCAGGTAACCTTTGTGTCTCAATTTCTTCATAAATAAGATTGATATTTTTATGGTTTTCCTATTTTAATCATACAGTTATTACATAATGGGTATATAAAAGTCCCTTGAAAAATAAAATTAAAATTACCGTAAATAATCAAAGTATTCTTGATCCTCATGATAAACAATTCATAGGACATGCAATCAATATTCAAAGCAATAAAAATCTGACATTTAGTTCAGGCCTTCAGTACTGATGAAATATTCTATTAGTTTTTTTATAATAAATCCCATAAAGACTGGAATCACTTTCTGAATAAATAAAAATGTACTTTTTGAGAATTAAGCCTCCCAAAATATTAAACTAATGTAAACTGGACCAAATTTTAAACATTTCTTTTAAACATACATCTGTATATATGACTTATATGAAGGAAATTGTTATTACTGGCTGCTTAGGCCTTCATTTAAGAACTTATCACAATAATTAGGATAATCACTTTTAATTCTGGAGTATGTTATTTTATAAACTATTGTAATTTTCCATTAATTATAAATGTTAACCTCTTGACCAATCAGAAGATTTTCAATCAGTTTAATTATTCCTCAAGAATCCCAATTACTTTGTCAATAATCAAAATAAATGCCATTATTCATAAACTTTTATGTGTCATTTAATGAAGCTTATGTTACTTTGAAAGGTAAACCACCTCTATATGTCCCCTTTGAATTTGATGCTCATGATTTTTAATGGCATGAGTAGAGTTCTGAGAACTGAGTTATGAGTACCAAGAAAGAGGGAATCACATAAAGAAACCCCGACCCCAGGAGTGGAATCATCATATTTCTCTGTAGAATCCAATGCACTGATGAGGATTAGGCCATGTCTTTCTATTTTAACAAAATACTTCATTTAACATGTGTTTAATGTGTACTTAATATATGCTAAGCTCTGTAGTCAAAATTTCAACAAAAAGGTAAGGTAGACAATATTTCTGATTACAAGGAATTTACAGTATTTTTTTGTTGTTGTTTCTGTTGTTTAACTCAGGCAAAATTTACCTATAGTGAAATGCCCAGATATCAAGTGTACAATTGCATGGATATTGGCAAGTATATTCACCTGTGTGACTGTGACATCATAAGAAATATATTATATTTGGTCCTTGGCCCCGGCTCCTGACACAGAGTTCCTAAAGCCCTGGTTTCCCTGAATGATGGAATTGATAGAGTGGGAGCTTCTAACTCCCTCAGAATTTTCTGAGTGACAGAAACATGTTCTGCTCTAATGAGTTGACTCTTGTTGGGCTCCTGGATGGTGTCAGGATAGGGGCAGGTCATGGGAAAACCAAGCCATGATTATAAGCTTGGAATTGTCAGCCCCACCCTGTACTCCAAGGAGGGGAGAGGGGCTGGAGATTGACTTGAGCTAATAATTGATCATGGGTACGTGGTGAAGCCACCATAAACATCCCTAAAATATAGAATTCAAAAGGCTCTGGCTTAGATATCCTTTATAATACATCAGTAAATGTAAGTAAATGCTTCTTTGAGTTCTGTGAGCTGGTAGAGCAGATTATTGAAACCGAGGAGGTTGTGGAAACTACTGATTTGTACACAAATTGGACAGAAATATGGGCACCCTGGGGTCTACTATTTGCAATTGGCATATGAAGTGGGGAGAAGACAGTCTTGGGGTCTGTTCTGATGCTGGTAGTGTCAGAATTTAATTTAGTTATTGGACACCCACTTAGTTGGGTGGAGTTGGGAAAAACACCTCCACATTGGTGTCAGGAGGATTGTGAATAGAGGAATAGCTTTACATCAGTAACCAACAATCCACTTAAGGTATAGACCATATCCGTCACCTCACAAAGTTCTCTCATGCTTCCTTCCAGTTGGTTTCCACCTCTCATGGGTAACCTCTGTCCTGTTTTCTATATACATATATTAGTTTGGCTTGTCTTAGAAATTTATAGAGGTGGACTCCTACAATCCATATCCTTTTGTGTCTAGCATCTTTTGATTTCATGTACTGTAGCATTCTCAAGATTCATAATTTTTTATGTTCATTCTTTTTTATTATGCAAATGGTATTCCATTCTATAAATATGTCACTATTTGTGGTATCTGTTTTTGAACATGTGTTATTTTCCAGATTTGGCTATAATTAATAAAGCTGCTATAAATATTCTATAATGGACTTTTTGTGAATATGTGTTTTCATATCCCTTGGATATATACCCAGGAGGAAATAGCTGGACTACGTGGTAGGAGTATGTTTAACTTCAAAGGAAATTGCCAAACACTTTTCCAAAATGGTTGTAGCATTTTGTACTTCAAACAGAAATGTTTGAATCTTCCAATTGCTCCATATGATTGTTAACTTTGGTGCTGTCAGTGAAGTGGCATGTTTTCCTTTTCATGTGCTTATTAGACACTTCTTTATCTTCTTTTTGAGCTGTGTTATTACTGAGTTTTGGGGGTTTATAAAAATATATTCTGAATGTAAGTCTTTCATTAAATATATTACAAATACTTCCCTCAAGTTTGGACTTGTCTTTTATATTTTCTTAATACTATTTTTGATGAGAAAATTATGTAATTTTGATGAAGTCTAGTTTATAACTTTTATTTTTTATGGTTAGTTATTTTTGTGTCTTCCCCTAAAATTCTTTTTTTACTATAGATCATGAAGATATTCTCCTATATTTTCAAAAAGCTTTAAAATATTAACTTATATTTATGTCTATGTTACACTTAAAATAAATTTTGTGTATGATGTGAGGTAGATACCAATATTCAAACTTTTCCATTCATTTATCTAGTTGACCCAATGCCATTTGTTGAAAAAAAAATTCATTAAATTTTCTTCGATCTTTGCTAAAAAATTAACCAACTTCATATTTGTGAATTATTTCTAGATTCTATTTTCTTTCATTGATCTATTTATCTATCCACATGCCAATACCAACAGTCATTGTAACTTTATGATAAGCTGTAAAATCAGGTGATATACATCCTCCACGTTTTACCCTTATTTTCCAAGATTATTTTGTTGTTCTTTTTTCTAAGTACTTTTTATTTTCATATTGTTTTACAATCAACTGGTCCATTTCAGTAAAAATGGCTTCTGGGATTGTGATTGAGACTACATTGTATCCATAGGTCAATTTGGTAAGGATCAATATCTCAACTCCTAACAATATTGAGTCTTCTAATCCATAAACATACTGATTGGGCCAGATCTTCATCATCTTCTAATCCTATGCACAATTCTACATCACTGTCAAGCTCTCAGTCATGTAGCAACCCCTTCGTTCTTCTCCTTGGCTTTGTAGAGTCTCTCTATGTAGGCACAGCTCACCCTTTGATTAAGAACTCAGTGGAAACCTTTATATAGACTTTTCCTTAGCTCCATCTGCTCTGATACCATGCTCCACCATTTCCATTCTCTCCAGCAACACTGTATTCCAATCTCAGCCCTCTCAGCTCACCCAGACCACTTGGTTTGCTTGGGATCCACCTCTGTGTGCACTGGTTTTCCCAGGAAGAAAATCAGGGCAAACAAATACGGCACTAAACTTGTATTTTTCCCCTTTTCTCAAAGATTGCAATCTTATATTGCTTTTTTAATGTACAAAAACAGTTGTCTCATATTTTATCCAATTTTATAATTGTTTCTGGTGAGAAGTCTACTCTAGTATCAGTTACATCATCAGGGCAAGTAATAGAATTATTGCAATTTATGATTTTAAAGAGTAGGACCAATATTAAACACATAATTTCTGAATTTCAAAAAGAAATACTGTACCCTGTATGTGTGTGTGGGTGCACACATGTATGTGTTAAAAGATCAGCTGCCATAATTTAGAGGTTCAAAAAAGACCTCTTGGAGCAATTGATTTTAACTATACACCTGAAAGTTGAAGTAGAGTCAGACAGATGAAGAGAGTGGGAGAGACTTGAAGTGCTCTGTTCTAAATTACAATGTATGAAAACTATGGTCAGATGCTATTGCCAAGGCGTCAGCGCATAAGGCTCAAGCATGTGTGAAAACACCATTATATTCCTTGAATATCCTTCTCTCTAGGGGCCCACCATATTGTCACTTGCTTCTAGACGAAGGGCATGTCTCAGACTGCTAGGACTTCCAGTGACTGAAATTGAAATAGGATTTCTATGAAAGATACTTTCAGTCTCTGAAATATTGTATGTCAAATTATGTAGATAACTCAGAGTTCTTTTTTTGTGATGTTATTTCTTCAGATAAAAAAATTAAAAATGTAATTTTAGACTACGATTAGCAAAGTAGGCTTTCTATGTTCAAAATTTATCAGAAAATTTTCATATTTAATTTGTTTAAGGAACACAGGAATCTCATATTAATTTTCTCCTGTATTCAGAAAGAGAAAACCTTAAAATATATCCTTAAATTAAACTGCACTAATCACCTACTTGAGAAAAGAAAATACAATATCCTATTATCTAAATGACATTGAACTACTTTAAATTCTCTGCCTTGGACTGCCCCTTGGACTGGAATCTGGCCCAAAAGGAACAGAGGAAAACACTTCCCCACCATCTTCATTTTGGTTATGCTCTGTTTTAACTCCCTGAGAACAGAGAAAACTTATGCATAATATACCTGGGGTTTACTTTTTTTCTTATGTTTAGCAACATAAAATATCAGTAAAATTTTTCCGATATACTCATTTATCTATTGAGAATTTAAAGTATATTAGGAATTCCCATTTTCAATTAAATTTTGTTCCCTGTGCCCTTCAAATACCAGGAGGGAAAGTACCAGGCAAAAGGAAAAGTTATTAACCAAGAATGTAATCTCAATGTGTCTTGTTATCCCGTAGCTTTTAGTGTCTTTCCCCTCTCCTGTGCCTTAGAGACCGTAGCCAAGCTACATTCATATTTGCAGTCTTACGGTCTATTTTAGATTTGTAGTTAGACAAGCTTTTTAAAATATTCTGTTCACTGTGCAGTCGTATGTATTTATAGTGCTCCGGAGGATAACTCCTGCTTGAGGCATTAAACTTATAGACTTGGGTGATACTCCAGCCCATGTTGTCTGAGGTTCAGAAAGTACAATAATATTTTGCCACTGTGGTTTGTTTTGAGCATTTATTTTTGGTTGAAATGTCAGGAAACTTGTTTTCAAATCAAAACATGAAAAATGGGACTGAGTCTCTCCTTATACAAGCCCATGTAAGCATTCACATAAAATTCTAATGAAAATCTTGGGGTTGGGGGAAGAGGAGATTTGACAAGAAGCAAGTTTAGTTATTTAGATGAGTTTAATGTCATTTGAAAACTAAATAAATTCTTTTTAATTTTTTTAAATAAACCAAATATTTTAGAATAGATTTAGAATTCCAGAAAAGTCTCAAAGATTGTACAGAGAGGTCCCATATATCTCCCCTATTATTAACATGTTGTATTGGCATGGTGTATTTGTCACAGATAATGAATCAATATTTATACATTATTATTCACTAAAGTCCATATTTTATTCAGCCTTCCTTAGATTTTATGCAATGTCCTTTTTCTGATCCTGCAGAGGGTGACATTACATTTAGTTACCGTGGCTACTTGGGATCCTCTTGCAGTGACAGTTTCTCAGATTTCCCTTTTTGTAGATGACCTTGACTGTTCTGAGGGGTACTTGTCAGGTATTTTGTTGATTTTCTCTCAATTGAATTTTTCTGATGTTTTTCTCATGATCAGGCTGTGATGATGGGTTTGGGGAGGAAAATCATAGAGTTAAAGGCCATTGTCATCACATCACACATGTACTATCAATATGGGTTATCACTGTTGATCACCTGGCTGAGGTAGTGCTTGTTAGTTTTCTCTACTTTGAAGTTACTTCCCCCAGTCCCTCTGCCATCCTGTACTCTTTGTAAGGATATCACTATGTTTTGTCCACGCTTAAGGAGTGGGGTGTTATTCTCTACCTTCTTGAGGAAAAGGTATCTATGTAAATAATTTGAAAATCTTCTACATGAGAGATTTGTCTATTTTCCCTCCTTTGTTTATTCAATCACTGATTTATATCAGTATGGACTCATGGATATTTATTTGCACTTGAGTTATAATCTGATACTACTTTCTTTATTTGTTGCTCAAATATTTTAGCTTGGCCATTGAGAGCTCCTGTGTACCCTTGACATTCCTTCCTCATTGCATTCTTGTTGTTATCATCTTTTTGTTGAAATACAGTAAAGGAAAGAAATTTTAGGACAAAATTTCTAGTGCATAAATATGCTTGAAAATATATGTACGAGTAAAATTTGTTGTTTGGAGTTGGGAGTTTCATCAGGAAACCAACACCAGGTTGTCCCTGCAATATTTCCAACAGTACCAAAAATATGGATGAAATTTATAGGAAATGCAAGTTTCTAAAATATTGGTTTTGATATTAATTTCTATGTGAAATACTAGAAACACAATTTACTGCCTAGTGAAGGGAAATAAATGAAATGCACCTCCTTTTAAACTTTTTATTTCTTTTTATTTACTGGAGCCAATATACCACTCACTAAACCCAATCTCTGAGCCTATGCGCTTTTATTTCTTTTTCTAATTGTATCTTCTCTTGTGATCCTTTTAGTTTAGTTTTTTTTTTTTTCTTAATCTTTTTTTAACCATCCCTTCTCCTTTCTGGTTACCTTCTTCTGTCCCTCCAGGTAAGGTTCTGCTACTTGGTAATGCTCAGAAAAAAATGTTTTGATACCAACTAAACCTTATATATTTTTTCTCCTGAGCTTGAATTCCTTAATCTTAAAATATATTTGGACTAGATGCTATCCCAAATTCCACATAGTTCTAAAATTTCGTAATTGTGGTACCTATGGTTTGCCGAATGTGAGGAGACTATGCCATAGCACCTGCTGCTTAGCTGCAAATTGATAAAAGAGGTTGCACATAGAGTAAGTGATGGAATCAGGAATAGCTCCAGGTCCCTGCTCATCAAGCCTTCCCACCAGCCTCTTCACTCTACTGCCTTATGCATGGTGTGTATTGATGAGATGCTCATCAAGCTGATTTCTATGGGATTTGATGTAATAGAGGTCTTTATGTGCAAAGTGTTATGGGACTTCCTAAAGGAGATGATTTTGAGTTGCTTCTTGAAGATAGGGTAAAACTTCAGCTATATGTGAAAATCACATGCTTAGGAACAGTCATGGGACTGTCTGGTGTATTCAAGCAAGAGCAATTAGTTACAGAATGACAAACTGCTCTTCTATGTAAAGATTTTCTTCCTTCCTTCTTTTTCCTTCCTTCCTTCCTTCCTTCCTTCCTTCCTTCCTTCCTTCCTTCCTTCCTTCCTTCCTTCCTTCCTTCCTTCCTTCTTTCCTTCCTTCCTTCCAAACATGATATCATGGGGAGATGCACTAGCAGTCCTGGTGGAAGAGCATGTGGTTTCATTAGAATTATAGAAGTAAGTAAGTAATTGGGAATCATGGCAGCTTGCTGCACCCACTGCTAAGATGAGTGTTCCTTGAATACCCAGTATCCAGAGCTATTCTGCACCCCTTTGAATTGTACCTGTAAGACTCCTTTTCCCTTTACTCAGAATGAGCATTCTAATCTTTTACTATTTTTTTCAAGTTGTACTGGTTATTCTTTTGTCTAACCCATCAGCTAACTCTCCGTAGAATAGAGAAGATACAGCCACCTGTTACAACTCCCTAGTCTTTCCACTTCTATCAAGGTCTCTATAGTCCTACTTGCTGATTCTTTCTTTGTGCATATTCTAAGTAGAAAACATGTCTGCCTTCAATCCAAGTTTAACCTCTCTGCCTGTGCCCCTGTGCCCTTGTGATGAGTGTAACCTCTCTCTAAAATTCTCTTTTCTCATTGTCCATGGACTGGAACTCAGCTCAGCCTGGCCTGCCCTATAAAGTGAGCCTCTTCTTTTTGTAGGCACCATCACACCCCCAGACCCCTCAAAAGAACACAGACCCAGGACTGCTAGTGCATCTCCCCATCGTGTCAGGTTCCTCGTTAGACCGTTAGATCTTCAAATGAGGAAGTTTATCTTGTTTGGTGGATGAAGGTTTTTATGGAATTTTCCATATTTGTTCTAAAACTTTTTATTGAAAGTGTAATACATCTTCATTATGGAAAGTTTTGAAAACAGAAACATAAAAAAGAACATATAAATAACTATTTGTACCCATTTTAGAGAAATTTTACTTTTCAGTTGCGTAACTTTCCTTCCAGTCATTTTCCTTTATCAAATGTATAAAATTAACATGCCATTTTTACATTAGTAAAATATGTCTAATTTTATATTCTCCTTTCCTGGTTCAACGTTATATCACAAGTAGTTCTTCACATCATTAAACAGCCTTAAAATATATTAAATATAGTATTTCTCTCTATAACTTATTTAACCTTTCCAGGAAATTTTTTGTTCTTGTTGTTGTAAATTTATACCTCTATAAAGTTATGATAAACTTCTTTATGCATAAATATTGTCCGCATCACTTAGAATGTAAAAGTAGCATTATTGGCTCAAAGGTATATACCTCAGAATATATTATTTAAAATATTTAATATTCTTACTTATTCTTTTCCAAATTATTTCCTAGAAGTTAGCACTAATTCATACTTTCATCTGTATCATATGAAAATACCAATGTCGGTGACAATCCATTAGTATTAATACTAATTAGTATTAGTAATACTAGTATTAGTATTACTAGTATTAGTGTTAGTATTACTCTAATTAGTATTAGAGACCATTTTTGTAATCTGCTAGTTTGGAAAATTTTTCTATCTAACTTTTAAACTGGGATTTTCTTGATAATAAGCTGAAAGTTTATAACATACATGTATTAGTTATTTGTGTATCTGCCTTTGTGAATTGTGTGCCTTAGTTATTTGGGTAAGATCATTTTTCTATTATTGTCTTAGAAATGAACTCTTTCTGTATTGAGGAAATAAATATTTATTATTTGCATTTTGAAAATTTATAATATTTTATGTAATTTTAAAAGTTCAAATATATCCTTTTGATTTACAATAATTCATTATTCTTTTATATTTATCAAATACTTCTTCAGGTAAAATAAACATATAATTGCATGTGAGAATTTTATTTTTGAATTATTTGCATGTAGTTAGAATTTTCTTTAAAGTTTGATGTTAAAAAGAATTCTAAAAAAGTTTTTATTTCTATATAACCTACTTGTCTATAGTACCTTTAAGTAGCCCATTTTTTATCAATGTTTGGTATTCTTCTATTGTATATTTACTACATCTCAATAAGTGTTTATATAAAATACGTTATATATTTCTTAATATATTATTTCTATTAGATATACTTACTTATACATATATAAAACTATAATTATATTTACTCCTATATACATTATACCTATAAATATTGCTGTATATATAAAAGTATATGTAATAGATATCTATTATAAATTAATATGTGCTGACTACATATTTACAATTGTGTGTGAATATGTGTGCATTTGTGTGTGTATGTGTTTTCCAGGCTAGCCATTAAAATTCATTGACCTAAAATATCTATTTATGCAATAGTAACTGTTAAGCATTGCAGTTTTAAAATATCTGATAAGAAAAAGATCCCCTCCACTTTATTCTTCTTTTTCAATTTTATAATAATAGTGTATTTTTGTATAATATAAATTTTATATAAATAAATTTTGAGAATAATTTTTGCTATAGTATGAATGTTGGCATTCTCCCCTCCCCAAAATTCATATATTGCAATCTTGCCTCCCAAAATTATGGCATTAAACCTTTAAGAGGTTTCAGGGTCTCATGAAGGGAATTTAGACCTCTCTAAAGGAGGCCTAGGAAACTTGGTTGCCCTTTTGATCATGCAAGGACATAGTAAGAAGGTGCCATCTATGAACTAGGAAATGGGCCCTCACCAGACACCAAATCTGCCAGCATCTCAATCTTGGACTTCCTAGCCACCGGAACTATGAGAAATAAATTTTCCTTGATCATAAAATACCAAATTTATCAATTTTGTTATAGCAGCCTGAATGAACTAAGACAGTTTTATTATGTCATCTCTACTCCTTCCTTGCTATTCACCATCAAAAACCATTAAATTCATATGAGACTTTATTCATTCTATATATTACGTTTGAAAGAATTGGAATTTTTATAATATCCACTCTTTATCTTTGGGAATATAACTTGTTTCTCTCATTCTTTATATCTTCTTTAACATTTTTGTTTAAGGTTTGTAGTTTTCTTCATATTGATCTAGTCCAATTTAGGGCTGTTAATGGATTTTTTCCCCGTTTTCTAACCATTTTCTAATTGGCAATTTATAACCTACAAAAAATTATTTGTATATTTATCTTATAGACAATCTAATTTCTGTACTTTTAATTAACTCACAAGGTTTTTGCAGTTAATTTTTGTTTACTATGAAAACTTACAAACCTATATGCAATTTTCTATAATAATAAATATCCTCTTATAAGGGTTTTAAATGTGTATTCGCATATATATTTTTATTTCCATTAAATTAATTCATAATTATCCCTTTTAACAGTGCTATGCATATATTATGTATGATGTTTTGAATTATGTTTGATACCTTCTTAAGACTTGAGAAGCATCAACAATGATTTTGGAAATAGTTAAACATGATCTTTGGTATGTGCTATAAAAGGGTTAAAATAGATTTAAACTTTTTAATGAATTATTGCTATTGGATAAATTAGTCAGATCTTGGAAAGACACTTTGTATTAAGAAACTAGATTTTATCTTTTGTGTCAACTGCATGTGGCTGTTAGGGGCTGCTTGAAGCACTTGCTTAAGGAGACCAGGTCAAAGACTAGACTCAATGGAAAAGAATGGACGCAGCTGGTTACTAATCCTGCCATGGATGCAGGATGAGGAAGCAGTGCACATATTTGACACCTGTGGGTCAAATCCTTACTAGATGAAGCAACACTATTAAGTCATATTCAAACAGAACCAATGTTCAATTTTTTATACTAGTGATTTCCAGATTTCTCACTTTGAGGGATCTCCTTTATTACGACAGAGGAATAATGGACTTTATAATAGTATGAAAGGATTACATACTTTCTCAAGCAAAGGATATTTAAAGCACAACTATTATATAAACAATTAACATGCTTAACTTTATTTGTATTTTATTGATTACAATTTCATCTGTATGCACTTGAAAAAAGATATGAATATTTATGAAATATATGGTTTTAGGTACCCAGTGTGTTGACAGTACTTGAAGTATAGCCCCCTTTGCAGTTAAATGCCAAAATGACTAAAAACGTAATAATAGGGAATGATACTTAACCATTCTCCAATCAAAACAAATATAAATAGAAAAACAGACTATCTTAGTAAAATAATAGAAAATTTTAAATCATGATTATTTGTAGGGCTTCCATTTACAGAGTATTTTCTATCCATCAAGCACTAAGTTAAATACTTTTTGGTCATTCTTTCATTTAGTTATCATGGCCATTCTATGAGTACATGTTACAATTCCTGAATTACTCTGCAGCTTTGACACAAATACTACATATAAATATAAATTGTTGTGCAGTGGATAAATTGTGCATCTAGGCTTTAAGAGTAGTTCTCTTTGGTGTTAATCCTTGTGCTGTTACCACATATCTCTCACCCCTCTGAACATAAAGTTAGTCTAAGGCATTCTGCTTTAGGGTTGGGAATGCATTATATATTGTACTTTTTATTTTAAGTTCATCTACTAATTATTTTTGACTTAGGTCCATATTAAGGTAAGTCTACATATTTTGAATTAAGTTTATCTGAGGAACATTGGGATAACCCAGAAAAAAAATATGTGACAGGAAAAATCTGGTTGGGATTAAGTTATTGCAATGGGTGACTGAAAACTGGGATGCTCTACAGCAAGAATCTACACATGGTTCTAAGCACTTTGGTTCCATCCTACATAAAGGGAGATGATGAAGCTCAAATGGTTCACATTTGATAAATTGTAGAAATAATGTTTAGACATCATAGAAGGAGAGAAAAATATTAGTGCATGAGAATAAGAGGAGAGGAATCACTTTTAATTTTACATTGTGAACAGTCTTCATTACATATAAATATGATGTAACCAACACACACACAAAAATTTTAAATGTTCGAGAAAAATTGAAACTGTTGTGTTTCAATTTTTAATAGCAGCCCTATTTTCCAGTCACCCTGGATAATATTGTAGTCCTTATGTGAACTGCAGTTTCTTCTTCTTTTTTTTTTTAAAAAAAAAGCTTGCTCAAGTGCACCTGTTCTATTGGCCTTTGTATCTATAAAAGGGATATCTTTCATAAACACTTTTAATTGCCAGTACTGTAGAAAATGCAAATGTACCACATGGCATCTCTTTTCCAATTAATTGGTGATAAAAAGAGGCAGCAGCTTTATTATTATTTCTACAATAGTTATTTCCTAAGACAAGACATTTTTCTTTGCTTACCATTGTGAGAATAATTCTACATTGAGTGTTCTGTCGTTAGAAGAACAGCACTTAAATTCTCCTTCTCCCCCTAATTGAAGGAGAACTGGCATTACTACATCACACATATTCCATCACTTCTGCAGGCTATGAATCAGGGAATAATGTGAAATATTATAGAATGACATCAGAAATTATTGTGACATAGCATGAATCCTTATAAAGTTATATTTAAATCTGTAGCCCTGATTGTTATTAAAATCAATAAATACAAATTAATTATTCAGCCAGCTTCCTTGATGAGTTGATTCATACTAATAAACATTTAAGAAGGATTCATATTTATGTTTGAGACCATTTTAGTCTCTTTCAATTAGTAAAAATTCCAAAATATCAAATCAAGAAATTTACTTTATGGGTTGGACCATCAACATGGTCTTATATTACATGATGCCCTTAGGCTGTGGGGAAAAATAGTCACTGAATAAACTAAAAATGTTTTAAGTAGGAAGAAGGAGAGTGAGGCCCATGCAAAGGCATCTGGCTTTTTAGCACTTTGTAGACACAAAACTGTTTGTGTCTACATGTCTACACAAAGGTGTTTACTGTTTACTGAGCAAATAATTTTATGCCAATAAACCATGTGCCATTACTTTACCTCCCTTTGCACAAAATCAGTTAAGAGTTTGTGAAAAGTACATGTTTTTACCCAAATATTATGTTTAATATTACATTGAAGACAGTTCAAAATACAAACACAAATGCTACTTTTATATTTTGTTGTTTTTCATATTTTCATTTAGTTTGGTTGGTGGACTAAATTGTTTGGTTGTGTTCATTAATATGGTGCTTTTGATCATTTCATCAATTTCAACAACTTTACTTTGACTCAACAGGATAACTTTAAGGAGCTTGCTACAACTTATGAATGGGAAGAGAATGTCAAAACCACTAGGAAAGAATATTGTTTTGAATGCTGCATTCCAGTCTGTCACATCTCTACTCTTTCACAGATTTCAATTTTGTGTTAAAAAATAAATTATGCTATGATTTCAAACTTAGGTTACTAGGCCATAAAAACCTTCTGAGACAACAGTTTAAATAGTCTGTTAAGCAGTGTGAGTTTTATTTGTTAGTTAATTCCACTGATAAGTTTAGAATGATGTATTTCCCTTCAGCACTGCAGAAGCTGAAGATTATAGGCTCCGGCAGCCACATTCTATGATAAACCTTAGTAAACATAGGTAACATTCCATCACTTCCTGGAGGGGGAAGAGCATGTGCAAAAGTCCTTAGAAAGAAGGTGCTCCACAGTGCAAATGATTGCACAGCTTAAGATTTTGTAATAATCAGGTTTGGGGAGAATTTAATTAAACTTTGGGGAAGGCAATCAGTGGAAGTATGCAGAGAGTGTGGGATTTAGTAGTTCATGTGTGCTCGGCTCAGAAGCACAATATAAAATTCCAAAGAAAACTAAGACATGATGGACATACCTATATCCCCTGTCCTTTGTGGGATTTTGGAGAACACATGGAGATATTGAATTTTCTATCCAAGAGTGAAAGGACCTGCACATGTCTACGGAACCGACATTGGAAATCAGTGATGCCAGCATCTGCACCAAAAATTCAAAAATCATGAAATTCTGTGACTTGTGACAGAGCAGGGCTTTGTGACATGACTCATCTGGTACTGTAGGTATTCTGGGGTCCCTCCTTCCAGATCTCAGTCTACCCATGACCTCAAGCAACCACATCCCTGAGAGTGACCTCACTCCTGACCGCACCCCTCACAGTAACCACAACTCTCACTCTTACCTTTTCTTTGCTCTCTTTTATCTTGACCTTCTCCTTCATTCTTACTCCCTCAAATATAAACTCCTTTTCTGAGCTTCATCCCAGAGTTGGGATGAAGTAGCTATTTTGAAGAAGGTCAGGTTATGAGACAGGGTGCATGGAACATTTTACTTGACAAAGAAAAAACAATAATAACATTGAAAGGGCAATGGTTGTTGTTTTAAGTCTTAATATGAACAAGGTGTGACAGTCAAATGTTCCTCCTACTGAAATATCTGTGTCAAAATGCTACACATTCTCTGTGAACATATTGTCTAGGGAAGTGACTTGGCCCTGAGAGCCAAGTGATACATGCACCATGCATGGATTCTGGTAGGTTGTCATCAATTGATCCTACCCAACGTGCAGGGGATCTTATGGAGCTATATACTATTTGCCGCTGTTAGTGTGACTCTGGAGAGACTTAGATCCAATTCATCAGACATTCATCTGCTCAGACGTAATATATTTAGAATTTATCCATATAAGTGATATAAAGCCAGCATCATTCTAAGAATGAGTAGACAATCCTTCCATAAAAGATTGTACTTTTCCCTTAACATTTTAATGCCGATGGTACAGGACCATATATTTTACAAGCTGAAAGAAACTGAAGGTGACCATGTGATTTATTCTTTTCACTTTCCAGACAAGCGTGCCTGGGGTTGAGTGGTACACAGAGGGAGAAAGCCTTTGATATTATTTAGGTCTCTGGTTGCCTAATGGCTGGTGGATTTGTCAAGGTTCAGAATGTTGAAGAATCGTAGCTGTCTGTCAGAATTAGGGCAATGTGACAAAGTAAGAGAGGCTCTCCTCTGGGATTATAGTCGACATTTTCTGTCCTGTGAAAATCTGGCCACTTTGTGAATTTCTTACTCTTCCAACTGGGAAGCAACAGGTTCTGAAAGTCTTGCCTTATATCATGAATTAGAAAAAAAGAATTCCTTATAAAATTCTAAACAATCTGTCTGGTTTTGATATTAAAGAAGACAGTGGAGAGTAGAGGGTGTGAAGAGGAGAAGCAGTCAGGGAGTGGGGAGCAAGGGAATGAAGATAAAGGGGGAGTATTCAGAACTGCAAGACAGAGAAACACCTCTGTTCTTGTGGTGGCACCTCCCAAAGTATCATTGAGTTCTGCTGTGTTCTCCTTTCTTCTCTTTCCGCCCTGGGACTTTTTAGCATTACTCTGCAATATGATCCTTAATGATGTTGTTTGATTCTCCAGCCTTCTGTGGAATATTGGCTCAGTCACCACACATGAAGCATTCAGTCAAAGCTAAAAGTGTTCAAGGTAGCTCTGGGGGAACTGTGTGGTCTGTATGATAGCAGTCCATCATGACCCCCCACAACACTGCTGCTCTAAGCAACCAGGCTTCTTAAAATGAATACTTCCTAAAAGATTCACTAAGGTGGTGCATCATGCCATTTTTATAAACCTATACTCGCATTTAGGTAAATGAATGAAAATGTTTCTACCTAACCTAGAATGTGGCCTTTTGGTAGGCAAAGGGATAGTTTTTTTTTTTTTTTTAATTGGATTTAAAATAAGCATAGAAGACAGAATACACTTTTTCTTGGGAAATAAAGTGCTCACCTTTTGACAATAATTCATCTCGTTTCAGTATATGTAACTGTTTAAAATATGATGAAAATTAAGTTCTAGATAATCTAAGAAACCTTTCAAAACACTAAAAATGAAAGGCTTAAAATAAAATATTGATATATTTAATAATATCAGTATTAGTAAGATTGAGATACAAAACATTTTGCAGAGATATACTCCATGAATTAAATTTAAAGAGATATATAAAAACTGAAAAAATTGCAACATACATGAGCAGAAAAGATTAATGATCTTAATTATGTAAAATATTCTTACTTATTTTAAGAAAATATTGATATAGATAATTAAACATAAATACAAATGGTAAAAATATGAATGTTTAATTTCACTAGAAGTCAAATTTCTGCAAATTGAAATATGTATATAAATGTGTATATAAATTATAAATATGTAATTTTTAAAATTTCAAGTAAGACTGGTTTATATTTTTAAAGATATTGTTAAACATGAAGGATGAGAAACTCTAAAGTGCTGATGGGAAGTAAATCTCTTTACAAACTTTTGGAAGGGGAGTTGGCAATGTGAAATTTGGCATAATTTAGTAATTCTGCTTCTAGAAATGTAACCTATGGAAATGGGGTTAAGTTCATGACACTGTTGTACAAAAATGCTCATCACAGATTTTGCAATATTGAAAATAATGGAAATTTACTAAATTTCCAACAAGAGTATTAGAGATATAACAATATTTGCATGATAGAATAAATTAAAGATTGTGTACTAATAAATATTATGGTATTCCTAAATGTAAGTGAAAAAAGACTTCATATATACAATTTAAATAAACTATTTTGTTTGTTAAAAACAGAAATATATGTTACTTAATACAATTCCTTCTAAACATTGTGTATGCATATGTATAGGTGTGTCTATATATATGCATATATGTAGTATCCACCTATATATATTATATATATGCACACTCACATACATATGCACCTCTCACTATTACTAATAATTATTAATAGTGTCATGAATGCATAAAAATATTTACTTTCATAGTTAAATAAAAAATGTTATTAAATAAATGAATCTTTCTACTCCTTTTCCTCCAGCTCTCTCGCTCACTCATACTAAATTCCCTGACCCTACTCAATGCTCCATACACCAACAGGAGGCTGTGGTGGTGTTGGGAAAAAGAAATCAAATAAATTTAATAATTAGCTCAGCTTGGTTTTGGAGATAGACTGCACATCCTCTTCTAGAGCCTCTACAGGATTTTGCTGGCACCTTCTCTACTCCGACTCCACTGCACATGTTCCAGATAGTCATGTACAAGAAAAGAAAATGTTCCTTCACAATCCACAATTTTCATCTACAATAAACACCAGTCTTTTTATCTAGCTACAATATGATTCTTATAACGCAGCTTTTAGAAAATATCTTAATCACAGGGAAAAACAACTTCAGGTCATCGTGAAAGACAAGATCCTTCACAGTTATATGAAAATCAACATTCCCTGAAAATAAACATTTCATGGGAAGGAGGAAAAAGGAGAGGAGAAAAAGGAAGGCTACAGTTATCTCTCAGTCGAGTACATGTGGCTTTAGGAATTTCAAATACTGATGTGACAGAGGGAAACTAATTTATCCTAAATAATTTAAAATTTTAAATAAGATTTTCAAGCTGGATCAATTAGATGAATGACTCTACTACTGATCAGAATAGCTCAGCTCTCTTAGACACTGTGATAAAGAATGCCTTGCAAAAAATGAGAAAGAAAGAGCAAAACACTCCTAGTAACTTGTGAAGAAAGTCACAGGAAACATTCTTAAGGTCCAGAGACAGCAGTGAGTCTGTCAGTATCAGTAGAGAGAAATATTCTGGAGAGGCAAAAAGCTACAATGGACAAATGAAGAGAGATTTTCTGGACACGTCTGCAAACATAAGCCAGGATGATAGTTCTAGTGCTAGAAATTACCATCATGCATGACTGAACGTATTTATACTGCACCTAAGTTTTCCAATTAGTGTACTTTTTATTTCTTTTCTGCATAGAGCAAGTCAAAAACAGATCTCTATTTTTATAATGGGAACCAACAGAAAATTTAATTTACTTCACGTCTGACTTTCTTTGACTATATCTATTATACGATGTGGGAGAAAGAGCTGGAAAATAAATATTATTAAGAAGGTAGTTTCTCAAAAATAGAATAATCATAGAAGTAAAAATGCATGTAGGCACAAACGCAATAGTTTGAACATAAGGTGAACTTTAACGGTTAGTTAAAACAGTATAAAATTATCAAGAAAGCATTTGTTTGAGTTTACGTTTAAACTACCAGAAGAAAAATAATCTTAAAATAGTCTCAAACATTTGGAGCACTTCTGAATTAGGATTCTTTGAAGCATGAAGATAAATCGATTCCATGATGATTCCACAAAGGCACCAAAAAAGTCATAAAGCTGTTGAGTGCATACAACTGTTCAATGTTTAGTCTATGAGCTCGACACGTTTTCTAGGCCTCGGATGATGGAGATTTTATTGCAGATGGGCAAGATGGTTTAAGTTGGGGTAAGGCTGTCATTTTGATACACTTCTGAGCCCGAATGTCTCTAACCCTTGAAAAATCCTTAAAATACAAATTTCAAGCACACCTAATTGCTTCTGCAGTTTTAGCTTATTGTAAAGGGTTTACAAAGAGTAAATATTTCCTATCTAGCATCCTGCATTAACTCTGTTGGTTGTGCATGGGCACATGTTAAACTTCCTAGAGTCATATAATTTTATTAGGCAACTTGAAAACTTTACAGACATCATGCATTATGTTGTAGAGCAATTCATTAACAAACATTTTCAGGCTTTTTAATTTTTATTTATTTATTTTATTTTGAGGATTTCATTTTGGCTGTAGGAAAGAGAACAGTACAATAAACTTAATGATTACACAGACTCAATACTTCAAATAGTTCAAATAGTCAGAATATTTATTTGGAGTCATTTTATCAAGATACTGATTTAGTGCTGTACTTCGTCTCCAGAAATGTCATAGGAACCAGGTATTCTATTCAGAGTCTCAGTCCACGTGTCAGCTCCAAAGGAGCTGTTCATGTTTAATTGCATTCTGGGACCACATATGTGTTCCTGCTTATTTACAAGTGTCTTCTCCTCACCTCCTGGGACTCCTCTATCAATCTTCCATTTATTCTTTTAATCTTCACAGGGCTCAGTGTGTTCCTTCCCACAGAGAAAACAGAACAGCTTGTGTACCTCCCACAATTCTTTGTAAGGTCTCATTTCTAGAGGGTTACATGGTAGCCCATTAAGCTGCTCTCATGGAGGGTATGAGAGGCTACAGAAGAGGTGAGGAGGCTGAACAGAAAAGAAAATCAAGTATGCACTGGTCCCATGGATGTGTACCTCTGGGTTTCAGCTATATTGGAGAAAAATGGGGAGAATTTTGTTTTTGTCTGTATGGGTTCCATCCTCTCCTTTCTGGAAAGACAAACTTTATGGATCTGCTTTGATGGTGCAGTATAAGGAACAGGGGCTCAGAGCCAGACCTAAACTACGATTCAAATCTTAGCTTTACTAAACTTGGTCTGTATGGCATTGGGTGAGTTGCTTGAATTCCCTAAGTCGGCAGCCCCCAACATTTTTGGCACCAGAGACCTGTTTCATTGAAGACAGTTTTTCCACAAGCTAGGTGGGTAGGGGGGAGGATGGTTTGGGGATGATTCAAGCACATTACATTTATCACGCAGTCAAACCTCTCTGATAATGATAATCTGTATTATTATCCCAGCGCACCCCAGCGCTAGCAGCCGCTCCCCAGCGCTAGCATCACTGGCTCAGCTCCACCTCAGATCATCAGGCATTAGATTCTCATTAGGACCGTGCAACCTAGATCCCTCGCATGTGCAGATTACAGTAAGGTTCGTGCTCCTATGAGAATCTAATGCCACTGCTACTCTGACAGGAGACGGTGATTATGTGGTTATGTGAGCAATGGGGAATGGCTGTAAATATAGATGAAGTTTCGTTTGCTTACCCAATGCTCACCTCTTGCTGTGTGGCCCAGTTCTTAACAGGCCACTGACTGGTACTGGTCCAAGCCTGGAGATTGAGGACTGCAGCTCTACGCTACAGTTTCCTTAACTATAAAATGTCGATAAAAGTTCCTAACTTACCAAGTTATCTTCAAAATGAAACAATATAAATAATTTAATTAAGTTTCATAGTTAGAATTGAATAAATGGTAGCAATTGCTATTATACTGGATGGTTCAGGAAACAGTCTAGCTACCTGTTCGCCCACAAGCTGACTGCTTATGTAACCCTGGGGCCAAGAACAGCCCCAGTTACCTTTCAAGATGATATAATTTCCGTGGCTCAAGCCCAGAACCTAAGAGTATGTCTTCTCCCTGGATCTCAATAATCTGATCCCTTCCTGTGCAAAAATTCTGGCCACCATGTATAAAAATCTGTTTTATGGGGGTGAAAAGCCAGCAACTACAATAGAAAAGAAATAGCATAGAACTGAAACTCTCTTAGATTTTTAGATTTGGGGATTTTGGTTTTGAAATACCCATATGTGTTCAGAGAACCCAGCATGCCCATGGCTCACTGGTGCGGTATTAGTACTATGCTTCCCACTTGTGCTCGGTTCTTCCCACTTTTGCTGCCACTGGTATGGTGAACGTGCTTTCTCTAAAAAGTAAAAAGTTTTCCACATGTTTTCTGAGATGTTAACTCAAAATCAATGTATAAATGAATATTTTTTCATATATAGTTTGAAAAAAATAAAACACACAGAAAAAAAAAGAAGAAAAAATAAAAATCAGACATAAGTACTTGGTGTCCATAACAAATATTTGAAAATTTGTCCACATGCAGAAATTTCTAAAGCTCCCTCCTCAGATTACTTATATCCACAATCGAACCATGGGTGGTGATGCCACTATGAACACTGTCGAGTGTAACTTAAAGTTTCTTAATCAAGGATCTATGCCTATAGATCCTTCTGGGCTGAGAGCTGTTGCTGCCTAGTAGATTCAGCCACAAACTTCAGAGAAAATCATGAATTACAGCCCAACAATAAATTGTATATTTGGAAATCCATTAGAGTTGGGATTCTGAAGCTGCTATTCCAGAGACGTCTGTAGTCCTGCTGTCTGCTGGGAAAAAAAAAAGATTCTTGGTCCTTTTCTCTTGCCTTAAATTTAATTTATTATTTTTAGATTTAGACTTAATTTTTAGATTTTTCAGATTTAACTTTAGAGTTTTTAATTAACAGATAACATTGTACATATGATCAAGTAATCTCACTACTCCAAAGGAAATGAAATCAATATGTTAAAGAGATACCTGCCCTCCCATGTTTATTGCAACATTATTCACAATAGCCAAGATATGAAATCAACCTGAATGCCCATCAGTGACTGAATGGGTAAAGGAAATGTGGTATATGTACACATACGCAATTTCTTGCGCAAGACTCTAAGTTGTAGGACATGAGAAAGGTAGAGGAGTTGTAGTGGTTCTTAATTGTATCAGTTTAGAAGTATCCTAATCCCTTGGTCAAAACTTGTTACATGGCTCCAACCTAACTACAGAAAAAAAGGAGATCCATGGGAACATATGAATATTTGGTGAGCATTAACTCTTTGCCAGAGTATGTATGCATACACTAAAATATCTATACACATAGGTGGGGGTGTGCATTTATGTATGGATATAAAATGCATAAAATTCATTAAAATATTCTGAAAATTTTATTTCACAATATATTATTAACTAGTAACCATGGGGAAGCTATTGGGATTAAGTGGATAGTTAATGGGGATTTTTAAGATTTTTTTAATGTATATCTGTATTGCAATTTTCACAAAAATCATATTTTACATATATTTTTATTTTTACAGAGTAGTCTTCATTTACCTTTTGCAATTCCCCATCTTCCACTGGCTTACAAACTTACTCAATTTCTGTCCTCATCACTCCATAAAAACAGCATTCACAAATTTTATCAAGGACCTAATTGTTAAATGCAGCAGCCCCACTTAAGTTTTAATTGTACTTGACTTCCTATAGCATTTGCCACTGTTAAGCATACGGCTCTTTGAAATTCTCACCATCTATGACTTTACACCCTCTTGCTTGTTTTTCTCTGATTATTCTTTCTCTTTAAAATTTTATCCAGTTCCTTACTGGTTCCTTAATTTAAGGCATCCACACAAATTTTTTTCTACCTGTCTTCTTAAGCCATATTATTTTCCTGAGCAGTTTTAATAATACTCAGATATTTAAATTTCATACTTGTAAGCAGAAGACTCATAAATGTGCATCCTAGTTTCTCTCATGATTTTCTGTATTCAATTTCAAATTATATGCCAGAGAGCTACATATCAGTGTTCAATAGATAATTTAAACTCTATCTATAAAATACTGATCACATAACTGTCCTCCCTACAACATTCTTACCATCTTGAGTTTCACATCTTCATATGTCATCTCCCAGAGAGTGAACTCACCTGATCTTTAGTCAAATGGGGTTGAAAGGTAATTCTCCAAATTTACTAGCTATAGCTTTGGGAAAATTTAAAAAAAACTTCCAGAGTATTATATTATCATCTAAAAAGTAAATATTGGCAGTAATAATTTCCCCTAATGGTTGATGAGGAGACTTTAATATATATAAAGAACTTGATAAGGTGTAAAATGGTTTTTGTTTTTGTTTTGTAATCTTAAACACTGAAACTAGAAACCTCAGTGTATTCTTTCTCTTCTCATGATCACTCTCACACAACATGCATTTAAAAGGGTATCAGAGATTATCAATTCTTCTGCTAAATTGTCTCCTACTTCACTTCCTTCTTTCAAGAACATCATCTTTTCTAAATTGGATTATGACAATGCCCTTCACTAGTCTCCTTGCCCTCTGTCGCAATAGCATTTATGGGCTCTCATTGCTATCAGAAAAATTTCCAAATTAATGAAATCCAGTATCACTTTAGCTAAAAACTGCAATCAAGATCCAATCTCTCCTTCCAGCCTGATTCCTCACCAAGAACTCTACATTCTAATCTTTCAAACAATATGCTGCTGCTTTTAAGTCTTCAATAACTTTACCCATGTCTGTCCCTTTGTCTAAATACCTCTTCCTTCCTTCTTCTTTATCTATTGAAACCCTCTTTGAAGTTCATCTCAAAAGCTTCTGCCACCATCAGAGATGTTCTGGTGACCTCCCATCCCATAAAGAATTGTCTCCTTGTTTTCTCTCTCATGGATATTGACTTTTATTTCTCTGCCATCTTTATATCATGCCTTCTTGTATCCCTTCACTTATTCATTCATTCAGCAAAGCCTTTCAGAGTGGATCTTCTATGTCAGATACAGTGAATTACTCCAGTGACACAATTATGAGCAACCTGTGTACAGTTTTCTTTCTCACACTATTCGAGTTCCTGGCAGGCACTTCTGGAGTCTTTTCATCTGTCCATCTTCCTACAGTTCAGCTCATTCTTTGCATGGAATACATGGTTATCAAATGCTCATCGATCCAATCAGGCTAGCATTTACAACTCTTTCTGCAAAGTCTATCTCTAAAAATAAAATGTCAGGTCAAAGATACTTTCTTCAGAAGATTAGCTCACCTATTTGGAATCAAATTCTCTCTGAAAGTCCGAAACATAAACTGGGTTTCCTTTTTTCAAGGAGTCACTCTCCTTTGAAGTCTATTTCTGCCATACTTATGAGAAAATATTGATGGAAAGGATGCTTAAGGTCAGGTATCTCCATGGAATTATTTCTTACCAAACCTGGAATTTTCAAGGTACTCCAACAAATATTCTCCTAGAGTAGATACTGATTAAGCTTCTTTGGAGACAGTTAAATTATCTTGGGCTCTCCAGCGAAGGTAACATCCCCAAATCTCTAGTCCTAGATGAAGTCAACCCTGACTTTGAAACCTGGATGGCTATAGTCTTGTCTTAAACTCTATTAAATCTTTTTAAGGAAGGTAAGAAAAGGGAGAGTGATGCTAGTAAAGTCAGAGAATGAGGGTACAGAGGAGCCGGGGCCAACCAGTGAGCTTAGAATCCTTGTTCTAAGTCATCAGACCTCGAAGAAGAAGGAGGGTTAGTGGCAATTTGTGTTTCACAGCCTGTAAATCATGTCTGCACTCCACTAGGTCAAGATGCTTTTCAAGATTTCTTTTAGTGTCATATTGCACCTTACACTCACCTTTTCCTCGCAAAATATTACAAGTGTGATGATGTTTTTCTGTTTGTGCACATTTATATAGGAAAAAAGTCTAAATTTTTTTTGGAAAATCTTCCTTACAGAAAATTTTAAGATACTCTACATTCGAATTCCTGTTCTGTTTCCGAAATTATCAAATATGTAATTGTAACGATATAAGAGGAGAAAGAGCAAATGCTTTAAAAAATAATGATAGCCTTTCTTTTTCAAATTCAAGTGCTTATTTCTTTTGGGGGGCAAATAAAATTATTTAAATAACTGGGTTTTTTGGTCTATGTGATTCTACTAATTGGTTTATGTAATTTTTATGGTTACTCTTCTTATGATATAAATAAAAGTTTAATTTTAATTAACAAAAGAGAAATAACTATGGCTATTATCTACAGAGGAAGGAAACAATTATATAGCCACAATAGGGAATACACTAATGTAAAAATATTCCTAGGGTGAAGGGAGAGTTTTAACCTTGGACCAAGGTCATCAAACTTTACAAATCTGATGGAATGGATATTACTTTTTGCGTTTTTTTTTTTTTTTTTTTAGCAAAAAATATATTTGGTAAAATGGGCAAATCAGAATAATTTTTGGCAGTTGTATGTACTTATATTAATATCTAGCATTTGAATAATAACTGCAAGTTTATTAAAATAAAAAAATTGGAATTGTCTTTAAACAAATTTGATGATTTTGTGAAAATGTCTAATTTAGATAACCTAATTAGGCAGGAAGGAAGGAAGGAAGGAGGGAGGGAGGGAGGGAGAAGGAGGAAGGAAGGGCTGCTGTTGAGGAATTTAGGATTGATGAGAGGAATCTTGTAAATACTTTGTAATAGCCCCTTGTGCAATGTGTTTTACTGAATATAGATCTATGGTTTAACCTGTAAATTATGGAATATTTGAACTAAGTGATACAAAGTCTCCTAAATGGTACCTGACTCCCAGATGGCTAGATGTCTGATTCTAAAATTGCTTTCTTAAAACAGTTGCATATAATAATAACTGTAGCTAGCATTTATTAAGTACATGTCATATGTTCAGCATTCTTTTAAGTTCTTTATGTGCATCATTTTCTTTAAATCACTTAAGTATCCTATTAGGTTGTTAATATTATTACCTCCATTTCATAGACAAGAAAACTGAGGCACAGGGAAATTAAGTAGCTTGCACATATTTGTACAGTCAGGAAATGGTAGCCCTTGGTGTTTCACCCAGGAGGTCTGATTGTCAAACCTACATCTTTAACAATTTTCTTGTCTATATGGAAGTGCACATTCTATTCAGATATAGTCATTGCTAACTTTTTTAATCTTGGAAGATCAAAATTCTATTCCTCTCCTGCAGCAGTGATTCAAGGGATGCTTGGAATAGACATAGCCATATTCCCAAATATAATTTCCCCATCCTTTCTCTAAAATCTTTTAAATCACCATCTTAATAAACTCCATGTCAGCATATTGTCTGGGAAACAGTTGTTGAAGTATAACTTTGAATGCAAGCTTTGTGCTCAGGAAGATAAAGTATTCCTACTGTTAGGTCCCCTCTTCCCCACCCCTACATCTGTGAAGTTTGGATGCATCCTTACCAATGTATTCATTATGTTTCAAATATTTAAACATTTACTCCAGGAAAGTAAAACATTGGTGACCCTGAAGAGCTGTGTTTTAGAAGCTGCCTCGGTGATCCCTGATGGTGTAAGTGAAATTACTTTGGCTTCCAAAAGTGACTGAGCTTGGTGTAAAATGGCACGTGGGTGCAGATGCTCCTTTAACATTTTTGCTGTGAAAAGAAGTCTCTGAGCATTGCTTCCTTTTGCTCACTCTTAATGCTGAAAACATTTCCCAGATTTTATGGAATTCCCACTGAGAAAAATGAAATGCTGCTTTTAGACAGCCCACGTCTTAATGATTGAATAGGCATTCAGCACATTGTAGTTGCTCAATAAAGGCTTGCTGAAAGGAATTACATTTATCGATGGCTTGATTCCAAGAAAAACATCTGTTAGCATGCTAAGTTCAAGTTTAGGTGCTCCCTGTGTGGCTTATTTAGGCCAGGTGTCGAGTAAAGGGACTTTACACTGAAACCTTAACCTGAAGAAGGGCGGAAACGTTTGAAAGGTAAATCAAGCATAGTGATACCTTACTTTTTTATCCTGGTTGCCAATTTTCTACCACCTCGCAAGGTAAGCAGAAAATATTGTCTCCATTTGGCAGGTTAGACAGCAGGAGTCACATTTACAAGATTAGCCAGTTTGTGTGTGATAAAACTGAGACCAGAGTGGAGGAGAGATTTAACTCCAGGCGACCACACCACACTGCAATTCAAAAGAAACCTCTCCTGAAACCAGACAGCATTGTTTTTGTGTCAGATCTATTTACCCTACCTCCACCAGAACTTTCCTTCCCACAAGACTTAATTACTCATCGCCAGTATCACGCACATTCAAAAGGCATGTGTGTGGTATTCATTAAGAGAGAAAAATAACATAAAATAGCTCAGCGATGTATCTGCTTCCCCCGGGAAGGGTGAAATGACTCCCACAGACAGGGGAGCCTTAGGGTGCAGATGGCGGAGACAAGTGAGAGGGTAGGAGGCGGCAGGGAGGCCAGAGCCTCAGTGGGTGGGGTGGATATTTACATGAGCTCCTCGCTTCACTCCATCAACTTTATTACTCACCAGTGCACAACAATTACTCCTCCTTTCCTAATATTTCCCTTGGACAAGTTGGCTCATTGTGCCACTGATGTTCATAAGCTTTTTGGGGGATGAGTATTCCTAAGGCTTAGATGCATTCTTGTTAGAAAAGGATCCATCTTGCATAATTCTTACAATGTAAATTAAAAATAACTTTGAGTATTATAGCTGATACTTTTATTGCTGCCTGGTGGCTGAGCTGCTATTAGGAACACTGAATTTAACACTGTACTGAGACATGCAGGGGCTCTGCAGTGTGTGTGCACAAATGCCCAAATAATCCCAGGCTCTGATCCAAAATATTCATAAGCCTGAATTCTTTAACTTCCAGAATTGATTGGGCTTCTACTTAGGAGGTGAGGTAGGAAACTTAAAATCTGGGAATTTGGCTACATCTGAAAATAAGGAACATTGAAAATGAATGAAATTAAGCATCTTTTGAAACTAGCAAGCCTGTTTTGGATATGCAAATAAAGGCAGCAAGAAGAATGTATTGATTTACAGAATTCTGGAAACCTCCAGATGTAAGGAGCACCTGAGTCGATAATTAGATTTTTCTCTTTGTAAGCCTCTACTGGTAGCAGAACATCTATGACCAAGTTCCTCACTGCCATGGGAAAAGACTCAAATTCTAGGAACTGAACCCCATATTGCAGGACCTACAGAAATGATATCAGCACTAATAACCATTCTGAGTCTAGAAACACTTTAGACATTAACTCCTTTTAGGCTCTTTTCCAGGTAATGACAGCAACATTCCTTTCCAAAGACAAAAGTATTATATATTTTTTGTTTGTGAAATAACTATATACTGAAAATACAGTAATCACAAGCCCCACATATCTGGGCTCTGAGTAAGCAAGTGGAATGGCACGGAATACTAAAAGATAGTTAAGGTCAATGATCAGGGTTTAAACTTAAGTCCTATTATATATTAGGCCAGCTTTGAATATCTTTGCAAAGAGTAGTTGTCAGGAAGTACTGTTTATCTGCCAATCAAATTAGCCTGGATCACTTCGGCAGCTGGTCGCAGAAAAGGAAATCACAGTGCAGTTACAGGGCTGGGGTGAAGGGCAGCCAGGGGAAAATAACCAGGCTATTCTGGGGAAAATAATACTGATTCATTTTTCTTAGTGGAAAATACATATAGAGTACCTATCAAGGCCAGTACAAGGTGTAAGTCTAGGCACTTCAGCACTTTGCCTTAGTCATGTATTTTACTCTCACTGTATAAAATGTATAGTTGTAAATACTCTTCATGAATGGCAGGAAGTAAAACACTTCATAAAAAAGTAACAACAAATGTGCTCTGTTGACTCAAAGAAGTCTAAAATCATTTCTGACATGAGAAGTGATATGAGGATTTTAAGGTAGAATTAAAGAAATGTGGGGCTTGTGGGGGTGCAGGCCATTCCAGACAAAGGGAATATTATTTTAATACATATACAATAAAATAAGTTATATTAACAAAGGCACAAAATTGAGGAAGTGTAAAATAGGCACATGCAACAGCCTGTTTGGCTAAAAAGATAGGGTGAGGAATCAAGATGAAAATTATGACAGACCAAGTTGTGGTAATGTTTGAAGGTTTTATGTATCTACTTATCAGACAGGGACATTATATAGGGAATGTATTTAGGACTAATATGGCAGTTGTGTATATGTATGGTACATTGATCAGGAGATCTATAGATAGACCACTACTATTTTTAGATAAGCAATAGGGCAAAGAAATCTTAGGCAAAGAAATGAAACAATGACACCGAGAATTTGGAGTGAGTTCCCAGAGAAACTGGTGGCACGTTTAACAGAATGGGGGAATCAGAAAAGAAGAAAAGCTTTGCAAGGGAAAATGAATGAGCTCAGCTCCAGATAATGCCTTAGAGATCACAATTCAGATAATCTAACTCCAACAGGAGTTAGAAATCCAATCTTGAAACCCAGGAGAGAGACCAAGATGGTAAATATAGATTCGAGAGTCATCCACTGCTAGATGCAATCGCTGAAGCTGACAGATTAGATGAGAGTGTTAAGGGAAAGATCGCCAAGGGAAAGGGGAAAGTCAAGGACAAAGACCCTAATGTCTTTCTTTTGGGAGCAAACATGTTAGAGTTCTAAATAGTCACTGCTTTACCATGTGCATTTTTTTTTGGCTCCAAATATTTTAAAACTGTTTGTAGTATTTTAAGACAGAAGTTGCCAATATGTTGCTTAGCAGGAGTTAACACATTTTTCTAGAGATTTGAGTTTCTAGTGCAGCCGAAGTGTGTTGTGCATGCATGACAATAGCAATGGGGATAATGACAGTGGTTGTACGTGTGTGTGTGTGTGTGTATGGAGGGGGGAGCAGGTAGAGGCAGATTTTCCTTATCAGAAAAAAACTAAACAGAGAAATGTATACAACTATTTCCACCATAATATTAACAATATTGCTACATGTGTTAATAATTAAGTACTATATGTAGCATTTACCCTCACAACAACTCTTTGAAGTAGGTGCTATTATCAACCACCCTTGATATACAAGGATGTGAATCTCAGTATAGTTCATTGTCTCTCTCAACATTCAAAACTATTAAGTAACAGAAAAAGATTCCAATTATTGACTCTAAAACTGAGATCATAATCATTATTTTTTCTTATGTTGAGGTTATTTCTGCATCAATGGTAAATCACAGCCTTCTAACTGATCCTATTATCATTATCTATTCATTTATACTCTGATTTAATTTAATTTTTGAATTAATATACACTAAATTGAATGTTTTGTGGTACAGCTCTATGATTTTTAACACGTGTAAATTTGTATAACATTCACTCCAATCAGAATACAGAGCAGCTCCATCAGGCCACATGCTCCCTGGTCCCTGGCAACCCCTTTGTCCCTCCTCTAACCTCTAGTCCCTGGCAACCACTGATCTGCTCTCCAACGCTATGCTTTTCTTCTTTGGAGAGTGTCTAATCTAAATGAAATTGTACTGTATGAAATCTTTTGAGACTGGCTTCTCTATCTCAGCATAATGTCTTTGGGATTCATCCAAGTTTTTGCATATATCACTCGTTTGTTGAGTAGTTTTCCATTTTATGGATGTAATCCAGTTCGCTTATCCATTCACCAGTGGATGAGCGTTTGCTTTTTTCTCAGTTTTTAGCAATTATGAATAGAACTGCAATAAACATTCTCATAGCGGTTATTATGTAAACATATGTTTTTATTTCTCTAGGGTAAATATCCAGGAGTGTTTGTGCTGAGTCACGTAGTAAGTGTTTTTCTGTTACTTTTTTTTAACAGCATTTGAGGTAAGAGGACCATGTTCTAACACCTACAGCAAGCCATTGTGGTTATCTGTGAAGAAACACTTTCCAAAATGTGCTACAAGTGAAAGGAAGAGTGGCTCACTATTGCAAGTTTGTGGCAGACGGAATCCAGAAAAGCATCAGTTGAATCTTCACAAGCACATGGAAGTGATGTCCACCATTCTCTACAATCTAGAGGGAAAGCAAAAGAGGCCCCAATCCACTGTGACTTGTCACATCATAAGTCTTAACTTGGCCAGCGCCAAGTGAGGCCCCTCAACTCCCAAGCCACGGGGAAGAACTGACCGGGAAAAGAAAATGGAACTTTTCTCAGGAGGAGCTGCAACCTTTATGGGAGTAGGGCTAAGAATTACAAGTTTTAAAGATGAAGATAGATATACCCTATTTTAAACTTTAAGGATTTTTCTAATGGCTTACATGAGTATATTTATCAAAAATTTCTCTATTTCAATGTTCTGAAGTTATAAACACCAATTTGAAGTCATCTATAAATATTTAAACATGAGTGATATCCTTTCATAAACATAACATCATGTCAAGAAGTTGTGAAGGGTTGGTTCCATTCTGGGCATTTTGAGGTCATTATACGTAAAACAAATGTTTAATGCTAACCAAATATCTCACTATGTAAACAACCATGCCTCGTGTTATACTAAACAGCATGAACTTCAGAGCTTATGAAATCTATATGTTTAAGAGCAATCAATGCCCATTTGGTATAGAGTAATTATTATAACTTATATTTTTCCATTACTTGAATTCTGCACGTAATGTTTTGTTTTAAGGTCTGCTGGATTTGGCAGATAATAAAATATTAAAAATTCTAGTATTTTCCAAATAAAAAAGAGAAGCATAAATGTATTAATATGTTTAAAGCTAAAGTTCATTTCTACTTTAACTATAATGTCTGTGAAAAGAAATGCTCTCCTGAGAATTGTGATTAATGGAGGAGGGTTGGCAGAAAAGGGAAATATGATGAGATCATTGTCTATTTCACCTAAAGATTATTGATATAAATACACAGAAAGCAAGTGCGACTAAGAAGACTGCCACTGGTTTGTGGAGGTCTGAGACTCTCCTGTGCTTTTTGGCATGGACTGATGTCCAACTCTGTCTGTTTGCTTGTGAGGGTGCCATATGACAGCTCAAATCTAGAGTAGTGACAGATGAAGTTCTAGGTAGATTGCTGACTTCTTTTTTAATAACTAAAAATAATGATTTTTTTTTAAGAAGAAGAAAGCACCTAGTTAAAGGAAAATCAAACAGAAAAGTAATGCTGGATGAAAAATAGAGACCCTCCACCCATGTAGAGGAGAGGAAAGGGTGGTACCCACAGCACAGGATGGTGCCCTGGGAAACGTCAGGTCCCCATCCTTTCTCTGATGACAACTGCTAATTGTGATGTTTCTGGAGAGACTGATTCTTTGCAGGATCATTGATATTCATGTTTAATCTATTGATTTAATGGTTAATGCTGTTTTATGACAAATGACACATGTTTTTAATGGCTTGAAGGACCCCACAGTGATATTTTATCCATTCTCTAAATTCCAGTGTCTTATTCAGGTTCCTGTGTAATTAGTTCACTTAAAACAGTGGCCTGGACACTCTGATTACATATGCTCCATTTTCCTGGTGACCATAATCCGTAACCTACCTGGGTGGAAAAAATATGGAAAGGTTCTTTTATTACTCTGTAATGGAACATTAATAGAATGAGACTGGGAGCTGGTAATACAGAGGGAGAAACATTGCAGGGCAGGGAGTGGAGGGGAAGTAAATGAAGAGTAAGTGTGAGCGAAGTCAGGGCTGGGACAAAGTGCAGGAGTTCTGGAGCACTGGGTTCATACTCCAGCTCTGCCATTCACAAGCTGGTTGCTTTCCCGGTATCGGCCCCAGTGGTGGGTGTTGAAAGACCCCTCATCATTGTGAATGGAGGCCAGGCTGTAATCTTGAGGCCAGAGGCTGAGTGACGACGCCTTACTCAGAGAGTAGAGAGGGAAGAACAACAGCTGTGGCCGATGGTGGAGGTATGAAAAAGCACTGAACACCCAAAGAGGAACCTGAAGGGTCACAAATATGAGGGGATCAAAGCAAATGTCAAATTTGAAATACCAGAGCAAGCACTCACTAGTTGAGATGTGAATAGCAATATATTAGTATTAGCATTGCTGTTAGTAATAAAAATAGACTGATTGACTGACTATCTGTGGTTTCTCTTCTCACCTTGTCTCAGTGATAACTTTCTTTTTGAGCCAGATGATCTGGGAGTAGATGGCTGGCTTTAATTCACTGACTACTGAGTGTTAATATTTGTTAATGCCATAAGGGGAAAATACTATATATGGGCTGGGAGCAGTAGGAGTAAGAAATTGTTGCAGAACAAACCACTTTCTACCCTCTGGAAACACTTGTGTCGTAGAGCTCTAGCTGCTTATTGATTATTAAGCATTCAGACCAGTCTCGCTAACTGGATAACTACCTGCCATGAGACTCCCCACTCTTCTCAGGGAGCTTGTTTCTCATTGCTGGAAGGATTTTACTGGCCTGAAATGATACACTGCCTCGTTCACAGTGGCAAACACATGAAAATAACTGGAATGCCATATACACACGTACATTACCATTCATTTATCCGACAGACACATACTAATGTGAGTAGGGTAAGTACAATGGTACTTAGAACTAGATGGAAACCTTACAAATGTTGTTTTATGATAGATAATTATGGTGGTCATCTCTGGAATTGAACCGAATGAGGAAAGAGGGTTTTTAATCTACTACTCCTGTCAATTTCTCTAGATCCCCTTTAAACGAAGAATACAGACTCAAACTCCAACATTTCTGGAAGCCACTGTTTATTTTTTTTAGAAAAAGAAATCATGATATAACAATTATATTAAAGTAAATTCTGACAATAAAATCTCAGCGTTCCTGAACTCCAAAATATTAAGTATTTATTTTTTCACAGTATGTCCTCATCATTGTCCAAGTGAATACCTATTTTTATGGTTCCAACTATTCTGCTTCTTCCCCACCTTATATCATGATCTTTTATCATGCTTCCCATACAGTTTTCAGATTTATAATTTTAATAACTAATGATTAGCAAAGTTGACAATGTTCCCCTACCTAATCTAAGAGTTTGTGGTATTTATGTACAGATTGAGAATACATATAGCTATAAAATAGCTATAGATAGATATCCATTGCTATGCCCATGCTGAAATAATAGGGATTCTTGATTATATCACTATAACCAAGACTAAGTCCTTGATTTGGCAGCTCAGGTAATTTAAAATTGATTTTGTTTTTGTGGTGCTAAATATTGAATTCAGGCATTACTTTCTGGCAATCGTGTTAGATATATCTAGGATGATACAATAATTCATCATAAGTTAACATCCATGTTGTTAAGTGTAAGAAGGAAAAACATACCTAAACATGTTCGTGGTTCACTCATTGCTAATCCCCTTAACACTGTGCCCTGAAACTCCAGTGAGTGCCTTGAGGAATGCTTTAAGAATGAGTAGGCCTTTGTACTTGACTCTTCAGCAAACTCTCTGGGTCGATGACAGCTGCTCTTGCAATTAGCCCTTCTCCTGACCTCATGGTCAACCACAATAGCTTTGGAGATTTCAGGAAGGGAAACTATTACTTTTAAGGTATCTGGACAAGACCTGCATGTGTGCAAATTAATAGGGGAACTGTTTTCTCTGCTTTCTTCTTCTTCTTCTCTCTTGGTTACAAATTGTCCCCATACATATGTGACAGGCACATCTGGTTACCTACTCTAATGGGTGCAGAAACAGATCTAACAGGAAGGGGAAGTCATATAATACTCCCCAGGAATGTTTAAAAGAGGATTCCTTAGCCTTTCATGGAAAACAGGAGTCTTAAGGGGGCATCCTAGGCAAATTAAGAATAATTTGCTTGCTTGACTTGTCTCTCTTAGTTCAGAAGTTAGATATATGTAGAATATGATAATATGAGGATGTGCCAAGAATATTAAAATACAATACATGAAGCAGTTTAAAATCTTTCACTGAATGCAATGGTAGGTTTACTATGAGCTAAAGTTCCTTGCCTCTTCTTATCACCCTCAGATCTCCCCATCTTATGGAGGGGTTGTAGGCTGTGAATATCCACTTCCTTCAAGTCCATATCTGCTGAGTCCAAAAGGCAGACTGTGCCTCAGAATTTAGTTTGGAGTCATTTGGGAGTGAGGCCAGTGACCCCATGTGAACAAGCCCTGCTCTCTCTACCCTTCGTGCTGTCCTTTGATTTCAGTCTGGTAGATTTGTCTACAAGCTGTGAGAAATGGGGTTGCATTGGAGAAATCAATGACTTGTGCTCACAAGTCTCATTGTAAGAAATCTAAGAGTCAGGAGGAGAGTTGGAACAATGAGACAATAATTGTTGAGAAAGGAGGTGCTAAGAGCAGAGTAGATGGAAATAAGGTTCTGGGAGCTGTGGGGGAAAGAGAAAGAAGAGACTGAAATTGGAGCTGGAGTTCAGTGATTGATGAGCTCTTAGCAGAGCTGATGCAGGCTGTCACAATTGGAACATCATAGTAAAGCATTTTCCTAAGCATTTTCAAGTGATGGTGACACATGTGCAAACTTGTCCAAACAGAGCAAAGAGAACAGGAGTGTTGGAACTACAGGATAGTCTCAAAGGAAGTGAAAAAATGAATTATTATTTTGCAAAAGGCCAATGAAAACAATATTCCAGAAATTCTTTTCACCCTCTTCCTGGTCAAACTCCCAGAATCTTTCAAAATGAAGAGGGTTACACAACTAATTTTGCCAATTATATTCTGTGTATTATGACAATCCTGCCTAAATTGCTTTCTAATATATATATATATATATATATATGTTAATAGACATCAGGAAAATTTAATTGATAAAACAAGGAAATTCTTATGTAGTGCTAACAAAATAACCCCGTAACGTAATCAAAATGGTCATGGCAAAAATATTCTTTGGAATTATAGCTTTAATTTACTCATTATAGTTGTCCTGTTATATATGAGAATTCTTAAAAATAAGAAAATGCTTTTCATATTTACTCTTTGAGCTGTTTTATTTGCCAAAGCACATAGAGAAATCCATGCTATGAAGAATATTACGTCATTTTATTATCTTAAGTACTTATATCACTGTGACAATGAAGGGTACCACATTACATAGGAAATGTTCCATAACTGTTTGTCAAATGAACTAAGTAAAACATAAAAGGAGTTGCAACAAGTATTTAAATAGTACAAGCCACTGTCAAATAAATGAGTTTTTAAACTCCCCTCCCCCAGATATTTAACAAGGAGACCCAAGTATAGACAAGGAGTAAGTTATTAATGACAGCAGTCATTCCAGGAATTCTTGATGAAGTTAGCATTTTAAAATATTTCCGGTAGAATTAAAATTTAAATTCTCCTGTGAAATATCATTTGGCAATAGGCTGAGGAGTCTTTACCCACGGAGGTCAGCGAGCGTTCCCAGAAGACAGGAAAAATAGATAACTCTTTTATCTCGGGTCTCTCATATGCACTGCCAAGTCTTTGGCAGCTGACTCTATTTAAGCTGCATCAGAGCAGTGCCCGAGAGACTTTGGATTAGTCTGAAGTTGCTGCTTTGACCGTATTAGTGATATTAAACCAATAAGTACATGGATTATTCAAATTGGTGTCCTTGAATGATCTCAAAGTCTTTTAGTAGGTAACCTCTAAGTGCCAAGAAATTTGACTTAATTAATGCTAATGACATTAATAAAATTTAGTAAAAATTTTCCTGGAAAAAATTGTTAGTTTCTTTAAGATAGAGATATAAGGTGTATACCCATGGTTCTCAATTGGGAGTCATTTTTGCCCCCTATCCCCAACGGACATGTGGCAATATCTGGAGACAATTTTGGTGTCATACCTGGACATGGAGGGAGCTAATGGTACCTAATGGGTAGAGGCCAGGGACGCTGCTAAGCATCCTATGCTTTAGAACAGTCCATTATCCCACAACAGAGAATTATCAGTCCGAACTGTCTATAATGCCATTATTAAGAAACTGTGGTATATAAGTATAAAGATACATTGTCATGCAATTTGAGGGAGCACCAGACTAAAGACACTTTAAGATTTTGATTTATGGTCATGAAAAATCTGACATAGTACATTTCCCCTGTGCCTAAACTACTCCCTAATAATAAATTAGGTTTCTTATGACACTGTATTAACTGTTTAAAACCACTGGGGAGCTATTCAGTATATTACTACTTTGGTGTGTTAAATACAGCTTTAGGGTATTTAGAAAGTTAAGGGAACTTTCAAAGGTACCTAATTTACAATGGAGCATTAAGGAAACCATCGCATGTGAAAGGGGCATAAATGCACTTAAAAAGGAACGCATAAACAAGCTCAGATGTTCAGAGGACACAAAGTGATCTAAGTTGGGGGGGTGTGCATTTGTATTGAAGGGAGAGGCATCATTAGTTAGGAATGGCTGGAGGTGAGTTTTGATCTGGGTTTTAAAGAAAAAGATAATTGTGGATTAGTTGAGAGGATATTCTAGCTATTCAGTAGCCTTTGTTAATGTAAAACAGAAAATGGCTAATTGCTAATCCGATTTCCTGAGAGTTTTCAACAAATAGGAGTTGAAGAAAGAGATTAGTTTCTATTGAGCAAAAACTGTTTAAAATTAATACATTTTTTGATAAATTTCTAATAGATTTTTATGGTAGCATTAACAATGTTCTGGGTACCTAAAGTACGACTGATGATTTTAAGGTAAATTTTAAAATTTAAAAAAAAAAATTGTAGTGTTTTACCATGTCACAAAGGTAGCTCACTAATTGCATGGAAGAAGAAGCTGCCTTAAATCCATGTTGGTACTTAAGAACTGACAAGTTTTAAAGGTGGGCCCTTTAACCATGGAGTTTTACATACAATGGAGATGATTCTCATTTTTGCCTTCTACAGACACTTCTGGAGGAAAAACAACAAATTTTAGCTCTGGTTGTTAGACTATCCTTCCTCCTTTGACTATATAGTAGAGCACCTACTGCACAAGCAGAGATGGGAGGAAGACTCAGACATGTTTGTAAAAACCCAGGAGATGAGCCATTGTTAAAACTATATAGTTAAGAGCAGATCTTTTATTTTATTTTCTGAATATGCTTTATACATTAACTTTGCTAGATAAGGTATCTCATTATCAATCTAAATAACAAAGAGAGAGGCTCCCTAAAAGAAAATGATGTTGTTGAGGAATAGAGCATTGCAATGGGAAGACACATGCTCTAATAAACTATTCATATATTCAGGGAGCTAAAGGAAGAACAGGGTTTTTAAAGGAAAAAAAATGAGGTTTACATGATTGTTTTGAAATAATTATTCTTGGCTACAAAGATCAACAACAAGGGTGATGGCAGTCTGAGGTTGAACAAGAGTTGCTAGGCAGATGTCCGTGCAGAAGTATTTTTTTGTGGAAGGTTGTGATGGCCTTTGTGCAATGTTGTGCTTCTTGTAGAGTTTTTATTTATTTATTTATTGTTTGTTTGTTTGTTTTTTGGCAGCTTTAGTTATCAGGTTTAATTTATAAGCATGAGAATCTACTCTTCATAGCCTTCCTTGGCTCTATTTATCAGTTTTTTTTTTTTTTTTTTTTTTTTTTATCATTAGTAACTCCATTTTGCTTCTGGCAACTTTCACATCATCTTTTGGGAGACAATGAGGGATGAAAACAATTTATAACCGAGCGATTTTTAGGGTAAGTTAAGAATTCTGGAATACCACCTCCTCTGTCAGGGCCCTGCTAACTTTTGACTTCCATGGTGACTAGAACCCCAAAGACAATCTAATTACCATAACAGCTGTCAACAGACCTGTGATGACTAATTTTATGTGTCAGTTTGGGTAAGCCATGGAACCCGATATTGGATCAAACATTATTATAGGTGTTTCTGTGAAGGTATTTTTTAGATGAGATTAATAATTAAATGAGTAGACTTTGATTAAAGCAAATTATCTTCCATAATATGAGTTGACCTCATCTACTGAGTTGAAGGCCTTAAGAGAACAAAGACTGATATCCATGGAGGAAAGGAATTTCTGCCTGAGACTGTTCCTTAACTCAAACTGCAACTCTTCCCTGGGTCTTTGGCCTGCTGGCCTCCTCTGCAGACTTTGAACTCCCGAGTCTTTACCATCCTGTGAGCCAAATCTCTAAGTATCTCTTTCTGTCTCCTTGTCTCTCTCTAGCTAGTCCCCTACTTATGATGGTTCAACTTACAATTTTGACTTTAAGATGGTACCCATACAACCATGCATTTTTAGTACAGTATTCAATAAGTTACATGAGATACTCAACATTATTATAAAATAAGCTTTGGTTGGAAGATTTTGTCCAACTGTTGGCTAATGAAAGTGTTCTGAGCACATTTAAGGTAGGTTAAGCTAAGCTATGATGTTTGGTAGGTTGGGTGTACTAAATGCATTTTTTGACTTAGGATATTTTCAACTTATCATGTGTTGATCATGGTGTGATCCCATTGTAAGTCATGTACACACATACACATATCCTGTCGCTTCTGTTTCCCTAGAGAATCCTGAATAACACAAGACCAAAGATCATACTCTGGACTACTGGGAATCTATATACTCCCTTCCTTCACACTCTCTTTCCTTCTGTAAATATTTTCAAATGTTCTAATGTAGGAGGAACTGAAGTAATGGCCAGGATGTGATGCTGAGCAAAATCAGACATTATCCCTGCTATTATAGAGCTTCAGAAGCTATGCTAATCTAGCTAAAAGTAGATTTTAAGTCAAGAAGAAAGATTAGGGGCGATATTTCATAATCACTAGAATTAAAAAAGGACATTTAGAATATATCATAAACATAATTTGCTTATGCTTGACACCAGAGCTTCAAAATACATAAGTGGAACTGATAGAACCAAAAAAGATAAATGGACAAATCTACAAACACAGTGAAAGACTTTAACATATCATTCTCACTAGCTAACATAGCAGGCAGACTTACAATAGGTAAGGATATAGAAGATTCGAATAATTTACAAATGTGGCCTAATTTTTGTATATATAATTATACACATATTCTTTTCCTGAGCACAAAGAATATACTAAAAAATCAACTGTATAGTTAGTCATAAATAAAGCCTCTTCTTTTCAAAATTTGAGATAATTCAGGATATATTCTCTGATAATATTGGAAATAAGCTGGACCTATACAATTAGAAATCTTGAATTGTCTAAACAGTAAATAAAACATTAGATAATACATTTCATGTTAACATATGAGATAAAGGAAAAAACAAAATGAAAATAGAAAATATTTTTAGCTCTTTGAGGTATCTCTACATTACTTTCCATAGAGGTTGTACTGATTTGCGGTCCCACCAGCTGACTCAGCAATCCCACTACTGGATATTTACTCAAAGGAAAAAAAGGCAATCTATAATAAAGACATCTGCACTCAAATGTTTATAGCAGCACAATTCACAATTGCAAAGATGTGGAAACAACCCAAGTGCCCATCAATACATGAGTGTATTAATAAAATGTGGTATAAGTATATCATGGAGTACTACTTAGCCATAAAAACGCTGGTGAACTAGCCCCTCTTGTATTAGTATTATCCTGGATGGAGCAGGAGCCCGTTCTTCTAAGTGAAGTATCACAAGAATGCAAAAACACCACATGTACTCACCATTAAATTGGCACTAACAGATCAATACTTTCATGCACATGTGGAATTAACATTCATCGGGTGTCGGGCAGGTGGGAGGGGAGAGAAAGAGGTGGGTAAATTCGCACCTAATGAGTACAATACACACTTTCTGGAGGATGGGCACACTTGTAACTGTGACCCAGGCAGTGCAAAGGCAATATATGTAATCAATCTGTTTGTAGCCTTGTAATATTCTGAAATAAAATAATACATAAATAAATAAAATGAAAGGGGAAGATTTTTAAAAAAGAAAATATTTTTAAATGAGTGGCACATTATATGAAGAATGCAGCTAAAGTAACACTTAGAAAAAATGTATACCTGAAGTGCACGTATTACATAAGAAGATTAAAATAAATTATTTAAGCTTCCATTTCAAGCCACTGTAACAAAAATAGCAAATTAATTCTAAGTAAGTAAAATAAAATAAATTACAAAGATTAAAAGACAAATAAATTTTAAAAAATAGAAAAATGTCCCATAGAAAATTCAAAAAGTAAATGGCTGTTTAAAAGATAATCAAATGCTAAACCTCTAGGAAGACTGATTAAAAAATAGAGAGATTGTCAATATGGGATTAAGAGAATCTCTTTCTTAATCATGGTGGGTCACACCATGATAAACTCAGACCCTACAGACATTCAAAAATTATTAAGTACATATTATGAGCACTAGTAAGATGACAATTTGGATTAAATTGGTACAGTTCTTTTTTTTTTTTTTTTTTGAGACAGAGTCTCACTTTATTGCCCAGGCTAGAGTGAGTGCCATGGCGTCAGCCTAGCTCACAGCAACCTCAAACTCCTGGGCTCAAGCAATCCTGCTGCCTCAGCCTCCCAAGTAGCTGGGACTACAGGCATGTGCCACCATGCCCGGCTAATTTTTTTCTATATATATTAGTTGGCCAATTAATTTCTTTCTATTTGTAGTAGAGATGGGGTCTCACTCTTGCTCAGGCTGGTCTCGAACTCCTGAGCTCAAACAATCCGCCCACCTCGGCCTCCCAGAGAGCTAGGATTACAGGCTTGAGTCACCGCGCCTGGCCGGTACAGTTCTTTTTTAAAAAAAAAAAAAAATAACTTA